>CM060955.1:50834767-50884767 GCA_030765055.1 Mantis religiosa
GACAGCTACGCTTTCCTTGTCCTACGGTTCCTTCATCTTCTACTATGTACAAATTATATGAAATGTTCGCAAATTAATAAGGAATGAAGAGAATTTCACATTTGCAGAAGAGTGAACTTTTATTTGTAATGAATGATCTTTAATCGAAATTAAACGTAACCCATAGCGTAACAGTAGCTAGCGGACCTGAGTCTAATATCATGGCACCTCCAAAGTTTTTGGTCAACATTCTTTGAATGATTTTGAGCAAATCAAAAATAGTATAAAGAAGTCTTCATGTCACATCCTTGGAAGACATTGAACTTTAATATCTAGTTTAACGTTTGTCTGGCCTTTTATCTTTCAGTTATGCTGTTCACACACACACACACACACACACACACACACACACACACACACACACACACACACACACACACACACACACACACACACACACACACACACACACACACACACATTTTCCACGAATATCGCTATAGAATCTTGGGCTGGAATATGCTTTCTAAAATTGCTAATTTTGGTGGACAACACGGCAATGGGGCGGGTTTTCTCCGGGATCTCCGGTTTCCCCCGCCATCTCATTCCACCGGTGCTCCATCTTCATCTCATGTATCATCAGTGTCACCGCCTACAGTGCCGCATGTAGTAAAAGCGAGCGTTAAACGCTACACCTTTCACATTACAATTGCTCAGAGGACAAAACTTTAACTTGTATATTTCAACATCGGTAGAAGACTTTTATTGGAATACTTTATATTTGATGTATCGGCACGGGAAACCGAGCCAGACGACTCAGGCGGTTTGGTCTATGAGCCACTTTCGAGAGCCCGGATTCAGTTCCCTTGTCCAACCTACCTGACCCATGGGATTTTTCGAGGTTTTCCCTGGTCGCCAAGCGAATGCTAAGTAGGTTAATTACACCTCCAAAATTTCCTGTACTGCCATTATCATTTTACATAATCTATTCTCTGTTGATCTCCTTTAGGTTATAAGTGTCGGCGGGTGTCTGGCGGTGCATGGCAGGATGACATGCTCTGGGTGAAACTTCCTCCTCCAAAAGGACGGTCTCCGGTTTCCGAGCCTGCTCTGCCCATTTCTGTTCAGCAGTGGGCTGAGTTCCCGGTTGTGCTGCCCTTCAGGGGAGCGTCCAACTGGTAAAATGTACGGTTTATGCTCTGCACTGTCATGGCTCCTTGGCACAGCTGTCCGCTGTCTCCTCTCACCTCATCCTTTCTCCCGGAGATGCTCCACTTGGGACATCAAGACTAGTCGCAGTGCCGAAGCCCCTCCGTACCGTAATCCAATCCAATCGGCACGCGAAATCAAATACAGACATTGATTTTTTTTTTTTTTTTTTTTTTTTTTTTTTTTTTTTTGTGAACAGCCGCTTAAGTTCGTTTCACCTGAATGTACAGGGAATCAAAAGGAATCGACAGAAATGTAAAAAATACGGACAAGTAAAGAGGGAAGAGCCCCTGAAATAGCAAGTAGACCAAAACGTATCTTCTGCTTCTACCTCTACATGTGGGATGAATGGATGTGGTGAGTGACCCTAAGGGTGACCAGATTCGGATGAAGCTCCTAGGACTTTTAAATTCGAGCGTATATGATGGCGCTAGAACCCACTCATGGTCTCCTAAACTCCAGTGGCCATCCTGATGATGTTACTTGAAACCTGGAAAGATGGGCAGCCTCTAAACGCTTCTAGGGGTGGGGGGCAACCCTTACAAAGCGGGTTACAACCGCCCAGTCACAACGTACCGAACTACGTTGCCTGATTCTATAACCTGAGAGAAATCACAAAGAAGGAAATGAAGTAACAGTAAATTATTGGCAGAAAAGCCGTGACAGAAGAGGAACTACCTCAGGTTTCGGATACCGATCCCGGAAAACCATGGCAGAGTGAGTGGTACCCGAGGATCGAACAAGGGAGCTGCCGAATACGAGTCGTACATGTTATCGGGGTGCCAACTCGCTCCGTAAAATGACAGAAATTTAGTACAGGAAAGGTGAAGATGTGATTAAAATACGCAGTTTAGAACCCATTCTTTTAGTTTATGAGCTGTTTGTCTGTACCCTCTCAAATTTGTCGTAATTTATCTATAACCTCCAACAAAGCAGAGGTTTTCTGACTTTGGAACCGCTGTTTAGTATCAGGTCGCATTTAAATAAACGTATAGAATTCCTGGGTAGAAATAAATAAAAACCAGAGACATAAAGTTATCATAACAGCATACCACCGTAAGTTGTGTTTTGAGAACAGGTTTCAACTAGTCATGAAGAGGAAGTAAAGGTAAGATATCAGAAGTGCAAAGGCATTAAGAAGTCGTGTCATGTTGCAAGCTATCACATCAATTCCCGAGTGCATCCTTGTAAAATTCCTAATCAGCCCAATCTAAAGCTGAGAAAGTAAGAGAAAATGTGTAACCTGCAGGATGCTCTTATGAATACAGATCCGAAGTGAAACTTGGTGTTCTTGGTGCAAGTCTGTGGGAACTTACCAACAGCAATTGTCTCTTATTTTCAAGTAATGTAAAATACCTTAATGGAGCGGGAGAGAGAACTGATGTTAATGCCAGGTAAAAATAGATAAGCGGTATGACTCCAGGCAACATAATGCAGACCACTTAACGTCCTACATACACTAAATAGTTCTATCTTAGATTCAACATAAAAACTTTGATATGAGTGAGTACATGAAAATCGATCACTTTTGTAATGTACGTTACTTTCCCTACCATCTGAGCAAGAAGGTAACATCCGTTGGTGGTTGCTAGCAGGCTGAGGTTCAACCTGTGTGCTTTTATTGTGTGCGTGCTCGCTTTAAATAGAGTTCAAGAGCACATAGAAAATGTGTAGGAATGTGTGTTTTTAGTTGCATAATTGTAGCTTTAGGAGGACAGAACATTTAGGGAAGTTGTCGCTCCTCTGTGTCTGTCATTCAGAATCCCAGTGCACCCCGACGATAGTGATTTTTCGAAACCTTGTTATGGTAAAGTGGGAGTTTCTATTGTTTCCCTGTATCGGTAAATGAATGCTGAGATTATTATTCTTCTACCACAAATTACTTATCCATTATTTACTACTCCCTTTATGTATTATCCTGTTTCAGGGTTGCAGGGTAGGGCGACGGTGGTTGGTGTGTTGCGGCAGGATGTGACATTGAATTTCATCCTGTAACTAGTTGATATTCTGGACCCATTCCTGGGAGTGTCTCGATTGCCGCGGGATCCCCAGGACTTAATCAAAGCTTATTAATATGATCAACGCTGGAACTATTAAAAGACCTGTCTTGCTAGCGCACATCGTATATCCCAGAAGAAAATAATTGATTTGTTATTAATGGAAAGTCTTTAATCTTTTTGTCTGCATCGTCACATTCGAAAGACAGCTTAATTTTGCTCAGTATAAACAGCTGTAGAAATATTTGTATTGCATATATTCTTTGGTACGTTGAGAAGATAGAGAAATATTTTAAAAGCGGGTCACCTTGAAATTCAGGCACCCAGATTGCAGGTTCAAACTAAGCGATGGACAATTAATTTTTCTAGGTGTTAAATTATTAGATGCCTTCATTCTGAAGGTAATAATAAATGCTGTATAACCTTGAGTATTTGGGATACATTAAACGATAAACAAAAATGTAACGACCGAAAATGCAGCTCTCATTAAAGTACACAATTTATTTCAAAGAAACTTTTTATGATATAAGCCATTTCCCAAATATATTTTACTAATCATTCGAATTGTTAAATACTTTTTCGTTCTTTTAATTCTTGCGATTTTCAGTTGTTTTTTGTTGATTCATGGAAACAGTATGGAATTTTAAGGCCAGCATATAGCACCTAGTACTTAAGCGTTTGAGTAATACTGTTGCTTTTGTATCTGTAGCGAGAAGTGCAGCGTAGGCATTTCTCCAAAATTTTATTTCGTTCCAAGTAGAAAAATAAGATTTCCTAAGAGAAGGGTTGTATACACACTGATAAGATAGCACACTATACGTGTGCTACTTTCACAATGCTTAACTTGAGGCTCAAGTTAAATTGAATAAATCTAAAATCAATTTCTTCATCACCTATTACTTTGAGACCTTTGTTAGAAAGAGTTCGTAGTGTTTAAGAGATTAAGTCCTAACCGCGGTAATTGGTGATTTTAAAATAAATTGAAGATATAAAGACACTCCCTACTTTACAAATCAACTAGTTAAATTTAAAATATAAGAAAATCTGGCTCTAAAATTCCTGCTGTATCCAAAGACGAGTACAAACATTGTGTGTGATTCAACTTAATCTATAAGACGGCAGAAACAAAGTTTATGTACAATTTCATGTGGTCCAAAGGTAGAAATGTTTGGTATACAATCAGGGTGCTCAAGTTCGGCAAACAGTGTCAGTTCGACTTCCGCTGTCGACTCGTTTAAACCTCTATATTCCGAAGAAGTTCACATGTAAGCCAATAAGCAATTTAAGGAACACTTCTGAAACTAAAAAAATTGAGACATTTTTTTTTTTTTTTTTTTTTTTTTTTTTAACTTTTTATACATTACATTATGCACAACAAAATAGAACCGGACCCAAATGGGATTGCTATCGACAGGCCCTTAAACCTCACAGCTCACTCACCACTGGTGCAGACATTACTGTCCCAAGTAGATGTATTTCTTGCTTGGGTTCCATCAAGGCATTTTTCTTCAGAATGCGAAAAATAGTTGCTAGTATATATAAGTACGTTTTCGGGAAATATTCCTTTTATGTACGGCGCAGTTGAATGAATGAAGTCGGCTAAAAGTTTCTGCTTATTTCAAATACATCTTTAAGTATAGGTATCTGATCAAGTATTTCTGGAATGAACATACGAGATTAGCTTCCCTCTAAATGGTTTTGCATTCAACCCAGAGTCCTTATCGATCTCTGTACTTACACGCTTCAACTATGCAGTAAAAAATAACTTGTAGAGGATACGTGGCTGTGCGATTGACTCTGTTCATCTGCCACTTTTATATAACATCCATTGATGTAGCATTGGAGAAAAGAAGTCTGCTCTATTGCGTTCACACGATTTCTTCCTACCATGATTTGTTATTATTGTTATTACCTCTTTTTATAGGTACAATGGGAACAGGGAAACACAGAAGTCATACATTTAAGAGCTGATCGCTATGTAAGGGTTTGACATTCCTTCCTCTTTGTGCGATTCAAACAAACAAGGCCAGTAATGACTTCCCGTTTGGGAAAAGTGTGAATATTGGTAAATACAAACCAATAACAAGGAATGTGTGGAAACACTTAATTCTAAAAAAAATGTACTTACCATAAATTATATGCTTTAACCAGATCTAGGTTTCTGTATAGCAACATTTTGTCTTCCTCTTACGATTTACCAATTATGTTCCAGAAAGTGCAAGATCCATGGATGTTTCATTGGTCATGAAAATGTCCTAAACATTGATAATTTAATCTTAAACATTACAGTCATTTTGAGAATATCAGCATTTTTTTCACCTGAAGGGCAATTTGCGATGGGGAAATTTTCTTGCAGATTTTTCTTTCTTGCAAGACGCTCGATATAAATACCAAGTTTGGCATGTAACCGAACATTCGTTTTGGAGCTTTTCGCACTCACCAAACACACACACACACACACACACACACACACACACACACACACACACACACACACACACACACACACACACACACACACACACACACACAAACACATATACACTTACATGATTCTTTCTACCTACTGCCGATTTTTACATATCTGACTTCCATAACTTGTTTTTAAAAACGATTATAATTATTTTCTCTCTATTTACTGTAATCGAGGTAGCACAAAATGTTACAATATGCAATTCATTGTAGATACAAAGCGATAGTCAGTTTTCTAAACATTTGGTCGCGTATGCCACATATTTAATTTCATTGACGTTTTTCCATTACATATTAAATATATTATACAATAAACGGAAAGTTTCGTTTTGAGTGTTGGTCTCACCTGTATAGTGAATGTAGGTGATTTAAAAACTTTAATTCCGAACCATATAATGCATTACCACACCGTTTAGGACAAACTCTTTCTATCGACGTAGTCCATAATGCTAGCAATTTAACGGTATGCAGTCCTGTTATTTCGGAGTTGACAGGCATTCGATATGCCTCATAATTTTCACGAGGTTCTATTGGCTGAACGTGCTGTGCAGTAAATCCGGCCTTATACACATATTTCTACGAGTGTCTGTAACCCCATGGGCTGCTACCGGGTGGCAGCAGCAGGAATGTAAGAACGATTTGCAAAGTGGGCAGCTGCCCCCAAGGGACTCATCCTTCACATATCCTGACGGGGCGGCAAGATCGCGCGAAATGCCTGTGGAGTTCTAAACCATAAATCAATTAGCAGAACGCGTTATGATGGCGTGTACATCTACTCTTACCTCCGCCCCAATTTTTCTTACTGGAGCCAGTCGTCACAATTTGCTTACTTGTCCTTCTGTATTCTACTCAGTGTTTACCAAATGGTATGATTACACTCACATGTGTTTCCCTTCACGTTGCCGCTTAGTTTTATATTTTCTTTATACATTATTATTTCGAAAGCTTCCTACTTTACCACGCACATATTAGGAAAAAAAAATATTGCTTTCTATCCAAAAATTCAATATTGGAATTTCACAAGAACAAATGTTTTAGGACATATCCAGGGATTAGGCTAAAAACCTGTTCCGTCCTTAGTCCCACCTCTCCCCAGGGCGTATAGTGTTCCTCTTTCTTCTAGACTTGTAATTATATATATTGCGAGATAATATTCTACTGTCCATTTTGCAGGTATGATCTTTCCAAATTTTTTTAATCTCCTTTTTTTCCTTTAACTCAAATATCTTCAGCTCTATTTGTATACTTCTATTTGTTATTTTATTCCTCGTTTTACAGTTTTTAACCTACCTTAAAAATCGCATTTCAGCTCCTTGTATCTTTCTTTTATTGTTATGCCTTAATTTACACATTTACTCCATTGTATTTTAGATATTTGGTTTTATATCTCTTTATGTTTTATTGTGTAGTGTTGTGTTTATGGATCCACATATTTATTGGAATTTATTAATCTCGTTTCTATATCATTGCCTACAGCAACACTTATGTCACATCCTAAATATTTGCAATGGCAGACTTGCTCTAAGTATACTCTTTGAATAAATATCTTCGATCTGAGAATATTTGCCATAGTGTGAAATTATTTTAGTTTTATTTGCAGATAGTCGTTGCCTAAGTAATATAATAACCTGTACGCTGATCGCTGCAGATGATCTTCGCTTTCTTGTGTCTTAGGCATAAAACAAGATATTCATATGGTTATTTACCATTTAATTCCTGTGTTATTATCATTTTCCCATTGTTTTATAATATCATCTAAATATATATTGAAGAGAATTACAGACAGGCTTGCACCCTTGCTTAACTCATTGATTGGTTTTAATTTCTTCTGTTTTTGTTGCAATTAACCTCAGTACGATTAAGAAGTTAAATATTAGATTTAGTATTTCTGTTCAGCATTTTCCAAGGATTTGACACAAAGACTCCTCATATTACCCTATTGATGGAAGCTATTTTGAAAATGTTTAGTTTCTCAAAAATGGTCCCAAAGATTAAAATACCACACATTTGAGGCATTTTTATAGCGAATGATTCGTATATCTTGAATATTCTGACAAATACCCTTAGCCTGTCTTCATTCTGAATAGTTTTGCGTAATTCTTAAACCATAATGGGTGAACCATTTCGGAAATATTTGCAGTTACTTGCCTAAGTTTTGTAACACAGTTCTCAAGACGGAAGATATCTGTTGGCATGCCAAGCAAACTAAACTTAAGCCCTCAAATTACAAGAAAAATGACAATAACACAATGCTTATCCATTAATATGAAGTGGATAGAGGAATAAGCTTTTCTAAGAATACTTCACACAAGAGTAAACAAAGTCACCTGATCGTAGCAGATCTGGGATTCATGATATGATCGATGAGGAAAACAAATCTTTATGTTTTTCCCCCTTTTTTTCTTTTTTTAACTAATGTGGAAGACAATAAACTGTAAAATGTATTCCAAATGCCGAATGACGGTTCATTTGTTAAAATTTTAACTGACGAGTATTTTCAAAACAAGTAACACTACTGGGGAAAAATGTTATAAGCTGTATGTTTCAACAAGCATTACATATTTTGTGGAGCAAGACCTTTTTTCTAAAGAAAAATATAAATTTAAGCCAGAAATATTCTTATTGGTGCCTTTGAGATTTGACAAAGAGAGCAACAGTTGTTGTGAATTGTATTACACTATCTTAAAAAAAGAACACAAAGACAAATACCGTAAACAATAGTTTTATAAAAATAAATAAAAACTAACCGTACCAACGTTTGAAAATTAATTTTCATGTTTACAAATTGTATTGTTATATCCCGCCTCGGTAGCGTAGATGATAGCATGTCTGCCTCACGTTCAAGAGGTCCCGAGTTCGAATCTCGGTCAGGGTAAGTTACCTGGATAAGGTTTGCCCCGGGTTTCCCTTATCCTAATAGACGAATGTCAGGTAACTCTAAGCTCCATGATCCCGGACTCATTTTAGCACCATTTCACCCATTTCGTTCATCGTTCGATATGACTTAGCGTTGGAGGACGTAAACTGAAAAAACATATTGTTACCTTGTAGAATTTCAGACTAATGAAGCAATGGTAACGTGTATATTTTGGAAAAAAAGTAAACTTGAAGTATTTAATAACAAGATATAAATATACTCACTGGTTCTAACAGAGTAATTTGAAAATATATGCTTGACTTCTATGGAAAAGAAAATGAAAAACAGTGTGAAAAGTACAAATAAAATTATTTTCAGCGGTGTGTGAAAAAATAGCTGACCACTTATTCTAGTGCACAGGAGTCCAAAAATACACTCCACTTTTCCGTAGACCATCTCGTTTTGGCAATGACAATGCTCACTTAAAATATAATTATATTAATTGCCAAAAATATGATATGCTGATATGCACTTTTAAATAAACCAAAACATAATACTTGAATAACGTGAAAGCATATCTGAATTTGAGAATGTATATTAGTATTCTTATACATACATTTTGCTTTCCCAGTGGGATTTTAGTGTAAGTAATTTTCTCGAGTGTTTCCTTGTAGGTTCACCGCGTACAATACATCAGCAGGAATTGGCCATCATATGTACATCCATGTTAGTTTTAGAGAAGGTCGATCCTGTAATAATAATAGTTTTTGTTTAAAAAGAATTTTAGAGAAGGGACTAGAAGTCCAATTAAAAATGCATGTTACGGACATTGACTTTGGAAAGGCTTTCAATTTTACAGATAGAAGTAAGTTATGGAATATAATGTACAAAAAAGGATATTCTTTGAATTTAATTAATTATATAAAGATACATATCCTTTGCATTTAATTAATTGTATAGAGAGAGTATATAAAGTTACAGGAATAATTATAATAATAAATATAAATGGAATAAAAACAGAATGAGTTAAGACGAATAAGCTGGTTAGTCAAAGATGCAGCCTGCCTCCAACACCTAGCGTAGATGATAGGGTGTCTGCCTCACGTTCAAGAGGTCCCGAGTTCGAATCTGGGCCAGGGTGAGTTACCTGGATAAGATTTTCTCCCGGGGTTATCCCTTTTCCTTAAAGACGAATGTCAGGTAGCTCTAAGCTCCATGGACCCTGGACACATTTGAGCATCATTTCACCCATTTAATTCACCATCCGATATGACTTAACATTGAAGGACGGAAAATTACAACAAAAATGCCTTCAACACTTTTCAATGTGTATACTTAGATGATTTGATTAAGAAATGGAAACATGAAATTAATTTAGGAATAAAAATAGGGATTTTTTAAAAATACTGTGCCTTATGCAGATGATGCTATGATTAGCGAAGAAAATCTACAAAGGGCGGTACTTTAATTGCATTCAGTAAGTAAAGTATATAATTAAAAATATCACAAGAGAAACTAAAGTAATAAATGCACACCATGGGAAACATCCTGTCCGTTCAAAGATAAGCGTAAGTGGAAAAGGTTTGGCACATGTTTCCCATTTTAAATACTTTGGCTGTGATATAACTGTAGACAGAGATAACGATGTGGAATATAAAATTAATAAATTAAAAAAAAGAAAAAAAAAAGAAAATGTGGAACAATAAAGAAAACTCGACAAAATAAGTTGAGAAATGAAACAAATTTGAAATATTATAATACGGTGGTGATTCTAGTTTTATTGTATGGAAGTGAATCTTAGGGCCTCAGGCAGACGGATAATACAGATTGCTGAAATGAGGTTTCTGCGGAATTTAAAAGGCTGTACTTATCTTTTTTATATTTATTTGTACTTATATATCTTATAATCTAAATTACAAGTTCTATAATTCTAATCTAGGTACAAATTTGTCAGTTTCTTATATTATGAGCTGATAGTGGTGTTGGCTCCCTGGCCGTTAACCTCTATCCCAGCCCTTATACGACCTTGACCTAATGTTCTGATTGTGTCTTCCATTTCTCTACCTCCTATTTCCTCACCCTTCTCAACTTTGTCAGCAAATTTCCCCATCTCCCTTAATCTTTTCTCTCTTTTCAACGTAAGCATTTTTATTGTAACTACGTAAGCCCCTCTATTAACCCAGTTCTTATCCCATATTAATTTCATCCAGTTTTTAATTTTTTTTTTTACACTTCACTACATAATGTTCTAAACTTATTTTCTTTCCACATAGAATGGGAACCCCCTCTCAATATGGTTCCTGTCCTTAACCAAGCTAAACCCTCCCTCTCATATTTATCACATATGTCTATATATGTTTCCCTTCCCCATTGTCTTTATTTTAAGGTATATATTAAGTGATTTCTTACTTATCAGATTTCCCCACTTGTCTGTCAATGTTCTCTATCCTATTCTTAATAATTGTCCAAAAACCTTTTACATTTCTTTTACTCTCTTGTAAAAGGCTGTAAAGAAGACACCTTATTAGAAATGCATATGTACGTGGTGAATTGAAAATATTTAATTTAAACCAAAAGATTTTTCAAAGAAATAATTCGAAGAATCGCATGGAAAGAATGATCGAGGATAGAATACCCAAGATTGTGTGGACTTACAAACCTTAGGAAGGAGAGTTGTTGGTCGTCCAAGGAACAGATGGGAATGCTGGAGTGAGGACTCTGCAATCCAGGGATGAACCTAATCCCTGGATTGCAGAGGAAGAAGAAGATGAGGATGATGATGATGATGATGATGATGATGATGATGATGATGCTGAGGTACATCCAGCAACCCTGATAATGTTCCAAATAGCCGTTCACCTTACTCTTTACTGACATCTCACAAATTGGTCAGGAAGTTCCGCTGCTGCTAAACCGAAGTTCTCTGTGAGGTAATTTCATTTTTGGGAAGGGATAAAATTTACATGGACTCATATCTGGTGAGTATGGAGGATGTTCCAGAATCTCCCAGTCCTATTCGCGAGCTATGTGAGAGCAAGCATCATCAGGTTGAACAATATAATGGCGATTTAGCAAATGTGGACATCCATGACGGCTGGTTATAAATAGTACTCCAAAGCTTAGTGTAACATGTACAATTCACGTGATTTACTACAATAACGGCAGTAACATCGTCATAAGAGGAATATAACTTTAAGCGAATAGTCTCAATTCCCTTCTGGTTCTGAAAAATTATTGTGCTGCCACTCGTTCATTATCGCATCAAAAGAAGATTTCATCTAAAATCGAGACTTTTGCTTTCACGTCCATAATGTCCACTCTCTGAAACATCAAGGTTATCTCCACTTCAAGGTTATCTGTTATATGAGTGTATATTTTCCTCATTATTAACTCCAACTTCCCTTACGTCTGTGTACGTCAAGCTTCCAGAAATGCTCGATGGCACTGTGGAGCATTCTTGTTCCTTGCAATCTGAATTTTAATGAATTAACAAATAAATACCAATAAACGCTTTGCGTTGCTCTAAGCAGAGTATCAATTTTGAGGTTCAGCTGATCAGTAAATTTATATATCATAAGACTCCTAAAAACTTTTACCTAATAATAACAGAAGTGGCTAGACCAAGTCAAAAAACATGTCCACAGCTATTTTAAGATATATGAGATATCCTTTTATTTTTTTTTTTCATTTACCTTTTGTTGTAATTTACGTCCTCCAACGTTGTCATATCGGACGATGAATGAAATGGATGAAATGATGCTCAAATGTGTCCGAGGGTCCATGGAGCTTAGAGTTACCCGACATTCGTCTTTGAGGACAAGGGAAAACTCCGGAAAGAGCCTTATCCATGTAACTTGCCACGACGGAGATTCCAACTCGGGGCCTCTTGAACGCGAGGCAGACACGCTACCATCTACGCTACCGAGTTGGGCATATCTTTTTCTGATCATATATGAACTTTTGATGCGGAAACTAGTAATGTGAACCGAAAAGTATCTAAAAGGCCGTGTCTGCTCTGCGTACAATATGTAAAGGGGGGGGGGAGGTGTGCACAACACAGAAAAAGTATTTTGTAAAACATTTCTCTAATGAAGCAACGATTCCCAGCAACGATTCCTCTTAGGTACATATATTACTACTGAGGGGGAGGCCAGTGCCAGAGCCTGAAGTCTATTCCAGTTGAAAACTAAAGCCCTGGAGAATGGAGCATGAGTTCTCTGCTGAGAATGTTTACATAACAACTTAAAACCAAGTTTAGTGTTGTCCAAAACAAGAGAGGCACCCGTATTGACTTCACGGGATGAACACACAAAAGCGACCAAGGATAATATGACGGACCTCGTTGTTTCTTAACAGTATTGTTTGTCGTAGTTTGTGTGTAGTAGGGTCTCAAGGACTTTACATTCCACCAATGCTCCAATAAGTATCTAGACGTATTCACACGATACTTATATGGAGCAGTTACCGATGTTTGGAAACAATTAACAAATACCCCGGTCGAGGTTGTTAACGATTTCATCAAGTCTCGCAAGGGGAAAAGTCTACAAGTGGTTCACAGACAGCAGACAGCAATATAATTATGAAAATTAACTTTATGCTACAAATACAATTCTCCTAACCTAATGTATAGAAGCATGAGGCATATATTTATATTAAATGTACTTTTATATACACGCTTTGCAGTGTCCAGTTATCATTGTAATATATAATAATAAATATAATAACCCATGGCGCGACAGACCTTAGAGGGCCAAGGCCTACCAACCCGACTGTCGGCCTCATGTCCACTTACGCTATGCCACGGCGCAGGACAATATATAATTTAGCAATACTAATTTTTGGCTGTTATTGTTTTGTCTAATTTACCATTATAAGTCATATCTTTGGTAAATAAAAAAATCAAATTTGAAAACAATAAAAGCAAAAAGTAATTTGCTTTATGTGGATTATTAACTCGCGATTCAAGTATTAACTCAAACCATGTCTATCTGTCTGAAGTATACAGACAAAGAAATAAAAAATGAGCTTTGGAATATCCTGAACTGGTAGTGGCATAAGTGCATGATTGTCGCAAAAGATTGTTGGCGTACAGGGTACTACAAAATACACTTCTAGTGGAATAGGTTATAGTAACCAAATATTTCATTGCGAATGGTTCTATAATCCAATCGGAAGAGTAATGGTGCAACATTTTGAACGATTTGTGAAAATGAAATTCTACTTTTGGCCAACAAAGACAGTTTTTACATTTTCTATTACGTACTTGATAGTAGTAGTAGTAATAATAATAATAATAATAATAATAATAATAATAATAATAATAATAATAATAATAATAATAATAATAATAATAATAATAATAATAATAATAATAATAATAATAATAATGATAATGATAATAATGATAATAATAATAATGATAATGATAATGATAATAGTGATAATAATAATGATAATAATGATAATAATAATGATGATGATGATGATGATAATAATAATAATAATAATAATAATAATAATAATAATAATAATAATAATAATAATAATAATAATAATAATAATAATAATAATAATAATAATAATAATAATAATAATAATAATAATAATAATAATAATAATAATAATAATAATAATAATAATAATAATAATAATAATAATAATAATAATAATAATAATAATAATAATAATAATAATAATAATAATAATAATAATAATAATAATAATAATAATAATAATAATAATAATAATAATAATAATAATAATAATAATAATAATAATAATAATAATAATAATAATCTTGTATTCCACCCAACATATTTAAAACAAAATTTCACTAAATTACAGTGGAATAAATAGAGAAAGCTTTAGCAAAATGTCTCTCTCTCTCTCCCTCCCTCTCTCTCAGTATGTGTGTATGTATGTATGTGTGTGTTGTGTGTGTGTGTGTGTGTGTGTGTGTGTGTGTGTGTGTGTGTGTGTGTGTGTGTGTGTGTGTGTGTGTGTGTGTGTGTGTGTGTGTGTGTGTAAAACGTTTTCTACACTTTTGATTTTCTAAACGAATGGTACTAATGATTGTGATTAAAATGGGAATAGCACGCGCGCGCGCGCGCACACACACACACACACACACACAGACACACACAGACACACACAGATACACACACACACACACACACACACACACACACACACACACACACACACACACTGTACATAGCAACCTATAACCAAAAGACTGCTAGGACTTTCTGAGTTATCTAAAATCAGAGCTTTTCTATATCTGCGTGCAATGCCGACATATACATTTAAAATCTGAACTGAGCTTTCCTTTAACTTGTACAGTTATGAAGGCTTTAACGCACGTGGTGCTGTAGTATACCGCATATATTGCTGCTTTACAAGTGCAAAGAAGTTTTACTTTTTCTATCACGTACCTGGAGGCTGTATTCCACCAAAAAATTTCTATGCCGAAGTTTTATATGAAATGCACTTTTGATACACCTGAATAAAATAAAATAAAAAAGAAGTTGTACAAAAATGTCTGAAATTCCGAATGAATGCCATACCTAGATTTTAACCTGACTACGTTCCACACATTTGATATGAAGATCTTCAAGATCTGCTGTTATATCTGCTGTTTCCAAACATGGCTGTAATGAATTTAATAAAATAATGCTATGTTTATGACACTTAGATAACTAATAAAGTGTATATTATTTACTGAATTTTCTTTGATTAGCCTGTAAAGTTCTTTGGAGTGAAACTTGTATAATTTTGAATAACTGGTAACAAATGTATACAAGAACTTACTACATGAGCACAACTTACGTCAACTATTGTGTGGAAGTAGCCACCTTCTATATATTGCTTGATATTGCCCTGCATTTTGAAATAATTTTTTGTTTTGAATATTCTGAAGTGCTAAGTAACCCTTCAATACTTTTCTTCTTGGTCCTGCAAAGAGTGGAATTTTAATAAGAGCACCTTCGGACCCGCTTTATAAAGGTCTGACTATCCCTGTAGTAGCCGGAATTTCTACTCTACCCACAGCAAAATGATGATGAAACCTTTTCTAACATGAAATAGAAAAGTAATATTTTCTTAGAACATTTTATAGAATATGTGTATAAAATTAATTGTTAAAAGGTAAAGAATAATAAAGTTAAGATAATATATAAGATTTTCTAATGGAAGTAGAAATAATATCGTTATGTCATGATGTGGGATATAGATGTAGTTTAGAATTTTGTATAGTTCATTTTTTTTTTTTTTGGTAATTTTACGTCCTCCAACGTTAAGTCATATCGGACGGTGAATGAAGTGGGTGAAATGATGCTCAAATGTATCCAGGGTCCATAGAGCTTAGAGTTACCTGACATTCGTCTATCAGGATAAGGGAATAGCCCGGAAAAACCTTATCCAGGTAACTCACCCTGACCGAGATTCGAACTCAGGACTTCTTAAACGTGAGGCAGATACGCTACCATCTACGCTACCGAGGCGGGCGTAGTGTTCTTTGCTACTTCACTTCTATTTTTATTTCTAATTTAATCCACCTTACGAGTAAATTACGTAATATGAGCTCGCTCCGCTGTGAACGATGTTAAAATTGACTGCACGCTATGGTTGGAGACCTTTGGTAACCAGGTAGATGTGACTCATTTCGTATTTTCAATTTTGAAACAAGTGATAATTACTTGTTGTTGCGATTTGGGTTTGCAAAACTAACGTGTTCAAGACCAACATGGGAATAGCGTGTTGAGGACTCGGATCTTATCTCATATATGCATACACCTGCTTTGTCGTTGAATGTGCCAACATATGTGCTTTTTATCTTGTCTATAAGTTGATTAAATTACTCTCTGTATAATTAAGTTACTGTGGTATAGACTTTTGACTAAACAGAACAGTAGCTTTGAACCAGAAAACAATTTGCATGACTACTAGATTAATTTTATGTGCAAGGAGGATTGTTCCATGGCATATTTTTCGCTGGTAAACATAGAATTTCAATTTATTGCTCAGACCTTCATGCCTAAATTTGTATGTAATGCTTTACTGTCTAAACTAATTGAGAAAGATTCTCATAAAGTGAAAATGTTAATTAACATTTGCTTCAAAAAGAAGATGTTGGGGTGAATCGCATCAGAACAACACATTGAAGAGGTGTAATTTTGCGAGATTCAGGGTCAAACAAACACGTGAATATAAACGTTAAATCTTACATTTCCATTATTCGAAGGTTAGAAAGATTCGCTGCAATAAAAACCACGAAACGTTCTCAGAATCTTTTGTTCGAGCAAGGCAACCAATCAAGTCATCGCAATTTCACGGCTCGTTGAACCAGCCGGCAATTGTCATTGCATCTGCTCCTATATGCAGTACCTTCCACCCACACTTCTCAATCAGATATTGTTAATTAACACATGCTTGTTCTATACTAAACACTTCATGCTTACCGAACCGTAAACAATAAACACCCGTAATTCACGTAACTGCATGAGGTGCCAACTACAAATGGAGAAAGCTTATGGCATGAAAATATTTACATAAGAAGCAATAGTTTAAATTCTACCAAGTGTATGCGGAAGGAATTATGTCAGAAAATTAAATAAACAGACTTCACTTCCCACTGTCATATATTTTAGAAATAGGGAATATTTAATGAAAGTAATCCAAAAAACGCTGAAATTGTCACTGTTTGTCTACAAATGGTCATTTAAGTTACTCAGAACTCGAACTGTAGGTGTTAGATTACCATGAAAAAGGCTCAAATTTCATATAAGTTAATCTCTGTTAAAAATTGTTATAGATAACCAAATTTGAAAAATAAGAACATAGAGATGAGGTTCATGACTTGGTTTGTTTACCTATCTGTTCTAAAAGATAGTTATGATATAAAAAGTAATTAGTCTTACATTAAAGACTGTAGTGGAAGATTATTATATTGATATTTTGCCGTAAGACTTGTTTTGAGGTTTTGTAAAACAAAACAAACAGCCGCATACGTGAATAGCATAAGGAAAAATAAAAATATAAATACCAAAGATCGTCTGGTACTCCAAGGATGCAATATAATAATTTCAAGAAAATCCCTCCTACCTTAATTAGCTTTACGTGAGAAATTCTTTCTACTTTCCTATTTACTAAACAATGAATACAGATTTTGAAGCTTTCTCGGCGCTGATTTATTACGATGGTTTCTCGGGATTGCAGCCAAGAGATGTGCCACAGAGTGAGTTCCACGGAATTAAGATAGCTGAAGGCTTGGAGGAGGAAAGCATTACTTGGCTGCAATTCGGAGAAATCGTCGTAACAAATATTGAAACTTATGAAAGGTCCTTTGTTCTGACTTAATTTGGTAAATAATCTTGTATAACTATTGAACATTAACAGACAGGCGAGAACTTACTATACATACTAACGGTAAATCAGAGTACCTAAAATGTTGCATGTAAAGAGCAGATTGGAGTTGGGAGATTTTGTTGGAAAACCTTTGCGTCGCATCTTAGGAAGATAAATACTTGGACGTCCCTTTTATTTTAGTTTATACACAATCCCACATATGCAAACGGAGACACAGACCGATATATGGGACTTCAGAAACTACTCAGGAAGTCTCAAAACATGTATTTCCAGTGAAATCTAGTTATTGAACTTTTGAATGACATATAATTCTTTCTCTTATAAGGAGAAAATTATTTGTGGGTAATCTCAAAAACCACCCAGCCGAATTTGACAACTGTTTCACCATTGAAAAGCCAATTTACTTTAATGGCCCAGATGATACAGAGCACTTCTAACTTAAATTGAGAAATTTCCAGAATTTAAAGGCTGTTTAGGAGGGGCCACATAAAAGAATGATGTCCTGACATAATTGCTAATTCATAATTTACTTGAGAATATTGAAGAATAATTATAGAGGTATGTCTTTTAAACACTATCTATAAAGTATATGCACGAATAATATGCAATAGATTAAAAATAATATCAAAAACAAAACTCATGGAAGAGCAGAGTCGATTTAGGAAAGGAAGGTCATGTGTTGACAACGTATTTATCCTTAAGCAAGTGATAGAAAAGAGAACAGAAATTAATTTGGAGACTCATCTTGCATTCGTGGATTTTGAGAAGGCTTTCGACCGAGTAGAACAGAATAAATTATGGCAGACATTAAAGACAAAAGGTTACCCAGAGCATTTGATTAAAATCTTACAAAGTTTATACGTAGATAACATAATGGTTATTGAAGTAAATGGGAAGCTAACAAAAGAAATTAGAATAAATCAAGGACTTAAACAAGGATACAGTCTATCACCCATTTTATTTAATATATCTAGACGAATGAGTATGAATGAGAGTGTGAATGTGTGGTTGATCTAATGATTAAAATCCAACGAATACGAGTTAGCACCTTCGATATGTTCCAAAGGAGAACGGCCGCCGATATGACCACTGCAGTTAATGGAACAAAAAGACTCAGGCTGGAAAAAGAGGTTTGGGTCTGGAAGTGATGTAGGAGAAGACGAAGAAGAAGAAACAAATAAAAGATTAAAAAGGATATACAAAGCCCTTGTACTTTAATACGAAACATTGAAGTTACAAAAACACATGCTTGCTAGGAAACCCTACACGTTTATTTGAGAAATCCATGGAATAGAAAAAGAGTTATTACTCTGCAAAATTAATATTTGTTGCACTCCGCAGAGTATAAAGGCAAAATCGGTTTCGTTTCATTGCTAGAATGCACAGGATGTAATGTTTCAAAAAGCAAGACGCAGAGTTTAAAAAGTAACAACCAAGTTTGTTTTATCTTTTTCTTAAATGGTGACGTATCAAATAGTGCAAATGTTTAAGTAATGAAACAGAGTTTGAACTTCTGAATTATGTTTATTCTAATTGTATAAAAGCGTGTAGTGAATTTTATGGACTCCAAACTTTTCATGTAAGAAGGTTTTGATTTATTTTCTTATATTTTTTGTATAACCAACTTTGTTGCAGATATATTAACTGAAATAATAATGCTTTCCGATTGTTACAGAATGTCTGTGTTTTCCAACGGATATTTATTTGTGTATATTAAGACTTTCTATTATTTGGAAACGATGCGCTTTTTAGTTCTGAAATGACAAAAATAAGGTACAAGTTTCAACATGTAAATTATAATTATATAAGCTTTACTAGAGGATTCTTCCACCAATAAAGGACACTCAATACAGGCCTTTCCAAAACTTGGGAAGCGACAGGGAGAGGTTAAAACAAGCCAGACGTCTCATAAATATTTTCTGTTCTTTTGGGTGAACTTTGGTGATTCTTCTTCCATTGGTTTGTAAACCTGAAAATATACGAAACTACATTTATAAATAGTAAAGGGGAGATGTCGCTATAGAACACTCCGGATCACTAGACGGGTAATAGTTTATACAGAAGGTAGGAGAAAATGAAATAAATTCGTACTTGAAGTTTTAAACGCTAAACAAAGTCGGAGAAGCAGCTAGTCTCTTATAAGAGCTGATAGAGAACGTAAATCACACAAGGTTTCAATGTGAACTGAAACCACTTAAAGCTAAGCTTTAATTTATAATTGCGGCTGAAGGTCCGTCGCGATCTGCTTTCTTTCTTTCTAAATAATTTATCTTACTTCTTAATGCTTTTGATTACACTTATGTTTGTATCTCTCATTTACGTGAGCCAAACGTAGCTTTTTGAACACTACACATAAAGTTAGTTTTGCCTATAGAGAGAATGCTCTAAAACTTTTGTTCTCAACCTTGGATCGTTTCTCTATGCTTCGGGTTTTCAAACTAACCAGTATTTTTGTCTAAATTTCTGATGACTTCACTACAGCAGAAAAGTTGAGGTTCTCGGAAATAACTGAGATAACATTGCGACATTATTGTTATACAAAATAATTGACATTAATTTCTATCCTTTATTAGCGGGTTAATCTGTTAAAATTAATTCGTTTACTAGAGATTATAAAGTAAATGGTTTAAAAGTAGTTACCCATCGAAAAATAATAAAATATCTAAAGTATCACATACATACATTTTGTTCTATTTACTTCAGTTTCAAACTATCTCTTATTAATATGCAAAATGCTCTTCTATGCAAGTTATGCTTCTCATCACAAAGTTTAGACAGTAAATAATCTTAAACTAGGCCATTTACAAACCAAGTCGCCTTTTTTTTAAAACAATTAACCTATCAGAAATACACATAAAAGAAACTGTTATATTTTAATATACGCTATATGTCAGTTCAACCTGAGAACTTAAATATACAAGAACATTACGCCCATCTTTATGGTCTACCTCAAGTTCGAGAGGTCCGGAGTTCGAATCTCGGTCAATTATCTGGAAGATAAACTCTTATTCCCTGAGTTTCTCTGATCCTAGGAGACGAATGTCGGGTAACTCTAAGTTCTATAGACCCTGGGCTCATTTGAGCATCTTTTGATCATTTCATTCCTCGTCGATAGGGCTTAAGTTGGAGGATGTAAATTAAAAAAGAATAAATTCAAAAATGGCGAACGCTAGGGACAATAATTTGAGATAAATGCTATACTTACATGTGTACTACGAATTTTCTGCAAACATATTTTTTCATCTCTTACGTTTTGCCAAGTACTAACTCTCAGGCTATCCAGAAGGAAATACAGATATGCATTTCATTAACCGTGAAAATATCTTAAGCATGTTATTTTGTCATAAACATTAGGTAAAGGATAACATTATATAGAGTATTTTAAGATTGGTAGAATTTTCCAAAACACTTTTATTGCATCATTATACGATGCTGGACTGAAACACGAAGTTTGTGAATTATGCAGTTCTTGTACACACACACACACACACGCGCGCGCGTGCACACACACACACACACACACACACACACACACACACACACACACACACAAAGACACACACACACAAACACGCGCGCGCTATCTATTTTATAAACATACGCTTCCTGGCATTCATTCAATTCAAAACTTATATTTCTAATTACCTACATTTCTGTAATCATTGCTGGAATAAAATACTTCCTCTAACAGTTATAGATAATGTACTAGAAAAAGTATAAGAGTTTGATTTAAATATGAGTATATTATGAAAATGAGACTACGTAGTTTATGCTGCAGGTGAAACTTGAAGAACCTTGGTTCAATGTATTTTCTTCCAATGTTTGGTATATGTGATAACTAACTGCATATGTCATTGTGACTATATGAATATACTGCTGCTCGAAAATAAGAATCTAATTTATGCGGAAAGAATATGACGTAAGAATTTGTACAACTTGATTTAGCATCATATTTTGTATAAGAGCCGGTTGGAACCAGCTATGTGATGCCGAGGAATGAATGAAAGACAAAGACAAAAGGTGATGTCGTCCCGTTAGATACGTCATCGTCAGGAGTCGATCCCATGCCGCAGCTAGCAACAGCTAACCTTTACACTGCATTCCTACCTCCATCGACTTCTCACGCCCAGCGATCAAGCGAAAATCGTGAGCGCAGCCAATTATCCAGCGATAGGGTGCCGCGGAAACGCTACACCACTCCGGGCTCGAACTCGGCTTCTAAAGCAAACATTTCAGATAAAAATGTCATGATCGGTAGCTGCTATACGCTTCTTTTCTTATATTCAGCATTTAATTGTACTTTAGCTTCAGTTTCTGTGTTACGCTTGTCAAATAAGACTATTACGGTAATGATGAATTAAAAGCTTGGTCATATGCTTGTGCTATTAACGGTTATAGCAGTCGCTTAATACTTGCCCAAGTTATTAATGCACACAGCCGGTTATAGAAGTCATTAGCGTGGGAACTAAACTGACTTAAATATGAATAGCCTTCTCAGAAGGCAGAAAAGGGAGAAAAACTCGTGTTACATTCACATGACTCTTTTTAGCCAACTGTCGCTTAATTTTACTTAGCTTCTTAAACTTTATTTATATATAAATATTCTTTGTCTATTAGATAAAAGATATAAACTAAGGAATGGCATTGGCAAGGAATGAATTTGGAGACAATAACGTAATTCGACTACCTAGGCACGTGGTTCACTAATTGAGGACATTGGGATAAATAAACATAGGAAACCCCTATCAAACGGGGCAAAATCAATACAGATAATCATCTCATGTGTCAAAAATATCAGATTTACAAATTACGTGACTAGAAAACATGGTGGACTAGTAAAGATGTTATACACAGCCGAGATGTGGAAACTAAAAAAAAAAAAAAAAAAAAAAAAAAAAAAAAAAAAAAAAAAAAAAAAAAGTGGGGAAAATATAGATATAATACCAGGAAGGTTTGAGAAATAACCCTCGGGTTATCAAGAAGTTCACCAAATTGAGTACAATAAGCAGAACTAGAGAGAGTTGAAAGGTAAATTAGTAGAAATATTGGTAGAATGAATCTATCAGAGAAAAATGTGCTGAAACAATGCATTTTTGTATGAAATAAAATGGGAAGAAAAGAAACTTGGATGCATAAAATACGATAACATATGAACCAATAGAAATGGGGGTAAATATGAACAGAAATAAACAAAAGTGGAAGTTTTTGTAAATAAATTAGAACAAGAAAGTAAGATATTGAAAACTAAAAGATTTAAGCAGTTTTAGGTAAAAAAAAGCTCATTAATAAATTGTAGATATTTTGAAAGGGAGTGAAGGAGGAAAAATACATGGAAGTATGCAACAAAGGACAAGAAAATGATAAGTATAGGTGAGGACAAGTTAGGTCCCGAGTTCGAATCTCGGTCAGGGTGAGTTACCTGGATAAGGATTTTTCCGGGGTTTTCCCTTATCCTGATAGACGAATGTCAGGTAACTCTAAGCTCCATGGACCCTGGGCACATTTGAGCATCATTTCACCCACTTCATTCACCGTCCGATATGACTTAACGTTGGAGGACGTGAAATTACAAAAAAAAAAAAAAAAAAAAAAAAAAAGAGCGAGAGAGAGAGAGAGAGAGAGAGAGAGAGAGAGGAACAGTCCTCTGAGAGAAACAGAATTAGGAGGGGCGAATAAACATGGTAAATTGAGCTATAATTTGCATTACATTCTAGAATGCAGTGAGGGAGGGGGGAGAGAGAGAGAAAGTTTAATATTACAGTAATGAAAAAAATTTGCATAAGAATTACAAGTTTAGATGATTTTTAAATCAAGGTCCAATGAATATATGGCAAAATCAGGGAAATTCTAAGTAAAAATATTAAAATGATTAAAGGAAATGTGAACAAAAGTATAGAAAATATGGAAGAAAGGATAATGAGGTATAAAATTAAACAGACTGTCAATAGACTGCTCCATTTTATACACAAATAATTTTAAGTAAGACAGCAAATAGAAATAAGTTTTTGAATACATGTTAAGTGAATTTAAAGAAGATAATAAATCATTAAGTCATACAATCCAATGCTGCAAAATCTTATTTTTATATCTGATTCACATTAATGTAGCTCAACGAGTTTAGAAAAATGTCATAATACATTTCCTTGAAGGCCCATGAAAGATATAGAAGACTAAAGTTCAAGTTTAAAGCATTTGGCAATGTGTTAGGTTTGAAATTCCATTACTCTTTCCATATCATGGACAAAAGTAATTGAATAGTTCAAAATTGCACACTATTGAAACATTAAAACACGTAAAAACGAATATCTCGCAAATCTCTGGTGCAAAGGACATTACTTGAAATGCATTATGTTTTAAAGGAGTCCATATTTTTGGTGCAGTAACATTTCGTCTATCTCTTATGACTTACCTCTTGCACCAAAATATACAACATACATTGTCAAAGAAGAGGACTTCAGCTCTTCCCAGAAAGTATAAGACAAAACGTTATTATGAAAATGTTTTAAACATAAGATATTGAATTAATAAATAACATTACAGTTGTTTGGGAAAACTGGAGAAATGATTTCCATAAAAAGATATGCCGGCTTTTTCAAAGTATCTTCATACAACAAGTTTGGAGTTGCTGAATCTCAATCCGAATTTTACTTTTGGAGCTATGCTATTCAAACATACCGGGTGCCCCACGTAGCTCTGTGACCTCAAATATCTCCAAAATGAAACAAAATATGCAAATTACAATTGGTCAGGATTGTACCAATGTGTGAGACTCGCACAATGAAAAGGTATTCACAATCCATAAGATAAACAAATAACACTTCCAACAGCAAGGGGGCTTTTTTTTAAATGGAGCATGTATGTCTATTGCAGCAAAATGACAACTAGAGCTACAATTATACTGTTTGCCCAGGACAAGAAGGCAAGCTACAAGAATTTATATCGTAATCATTTATGCTGTCCGCACGGTGTATATGCTCCCCTTCTTAGTATGACAAGGATGGAGGGTTCGTTTAAAATACGCAAGTGTTGTCACATAACTCACCCATACATAATGCCTATCGCTGTATTTAATGCAACAAACATTATAGATTTGGCAGCATGAGTGACTCATATACACCCTCACACACTCATTTCCAAGTAAACAGATCCATTATCAGAGCAGATAAACAGTTCATACCCCTCTAGCCTTCTTGTCGTGGGCATACAGTAGTGATAACATACTTGGGTTCGCTTTTCTAAACACATTTACTAGTGGCCTATAGCCCTCAGAGACTTCATTGTTGTGCATTATATCCAGCATGGAAAATGCACCCACAAATCGCCAGTAGAGTCTTGTCCGATGAAACCCGGTCACCCAACAGATGTTCGAAGTGCCCTCCGTTTGCATCAATACACTTTTGGAATCCGGTAACAAGAGAGTGTTGCACGAATTGCAGTTTTTCTATAGATATTTCCGGAGAATCCACAGAAATACGGTGTTGACTATCCTCTACTGTCGTTGGTGGTTCTTAAAACACCCTATCTTGCATTGTGCCCCAGAGAAAGAAGTCTAATGGCGACTAGTTTAGGGACTAAGCTGGCCATCACATAGGACCTCGTCGTGCTATCCATCTATCTGAAAGCTTCGCATCCACAACGTCTCTGGAAACTTGTGCATAAGGTGCGGAACATCCATCATGCTGGAACCACATTGATAGACGCGTTTCCAGTGCCACATCCTCCATGAGGAGGGGTAAAGTGTGTTGCAGTCCGTTTAATGTTCCTTGATAAAAAACATGGATCTAAAATACGTTACCAATGATACCGCACCAAACATTGACAGTCAATGTCGTTGTTAAGCAACTTGGCGAAACCAGTGGGAATTTTACACGGACCAGTAGTGCATGGTCCGCAAATTCACATGACCATGATTTGTAAACGAAGCTTCGGCCGTAAACAACGTATTACTTAGGAATGCTGAATTACCTTGCAACTGCTGAAGTGCAAAATGATAGAATACACTGCGTGATTCAAAGTCATCCCCGTACAGTTCCTGCTGCAGTGAGATATGAAACTGATGAAACTGATGCCTTTGAAAAATTCTGCTCCCACTACTGCAGTTTGTTCCAGAACCTCGTGCATTCCTGTCGGACACTGCGCTCAGAATTGTGCGCTACAGCAGCCAGAACAGCAATTTCGTTTCTGGTGCCAGTCGCTGTCTCTGTACGTTGTCAGTAACTCGTTAGGGAAACAGGGCTTCTCGTCACACCAGAAGTGCACTGGCTAACACTCTCACTCATTCACTCACTCACTCACTCACTCACTCACTCACTCACTCACTCACTCACTCACTCACTCATTCACTCACTCACTCACTTTCTCACTCATTCACTCACTCACTCCTCACTCACTCACTCACTCACTGCCTATATAGCAGAACATTCAAGTTGTCGAAAAATCCAGAAGGTTGTACATCCTTTATCTTCTACTTACCTGTTTACGCTGGGGGAATGCATGGCTTACCTATTTTGTTAAAATTTCCGAAAGCCCGGATCGGACCTCCCGATAACTTTGGGCATAGTCACTGCGTCACAATATACATACACGTTTTTATCTGAAAAAGTATTGTTGTTCCCGATGGTCAGAGACATCAAGCACTAATTCAACTTACACTTACAGCATTTACAAGAAGTGTTTACTACAATAAGTTCAAGTTGGTCTCTTAAAGTTTGGCCGGGCCGTGGCTCAGTGGTTAGACCACTTGGCTCTCACCAAGGCGGCCAGGGTTTGATCCCAGGTGACCGCAAAGTGAGATTTGTTGTGGACAACACCGCGCTGGGGCAGGTTTTCTCCGGGATCTCCGGTTTCCCCCGCCATCTCATTCCACCGGTGCTCCATCTTCATCTCATGTATCATCAGTGTCACCGCCTGTGGTGCCGTATGTAGTAAAAGCGGGCGTTAAACACTACACATTTCATTTCATTTTCTCTTTAAGTTTCATTTTTGCAGCAATTATTGTGCTTCCATTTATTTTGGGTAGAATGCCAAATCGAAATTTAAAGTGAAGCACAATCCTTCCTCTGTCTACTACAGGTTTGTAAATGAGAAAGAAATGAATTAAAAATCACTGACATTTCACTACAAGCCATATATGGTTAAGATTTACCTAATAAAAGGCAGAGGCCACAACACAGAAGGAAAGAAAGCGCAGTCCTGTTTACGGTATGAAGTGTTATATATAATGTCGGGAGGGAAGCACCACGCGACCGCGAACCATGTACCATTAAATGCGTGACCGCTTAATCTGATGGCAGCATATTATAAACTAAATTACCTACCACATTAATTACGTACCCCACCAACATTAAAGTAGATTAATTAGAGTATCATATACTAAACCTATCTAAAAATTTGAATAATTTTTCCACAAACGAATGAGGCTTATAGACTGCACACTATTTTCATAAGTATGAAGGTGATTGAGGATATGACAGTACAGCATTCACTGATATTTCATTCCTATTTTTATAAATTTCGAAGAAGCTTAAAAGTATTACCATCATAATAGTTTTAGGGTTAAGGGGGAAAATTCAGCACCCAAAAGTATCCAGAGTACTATATGATAATTTCATGCGTAAATTCTTATGAAAATTCCAAACATTAGATAAAACTTGTTATAATTATTAACATTCTGAACTCAAATTTGAATGTTCATTCAACTCTTAGAAGCTTTTAAAAATTAAATTTACCACACACTAAGAGGAAAGCACACTCTCATGATACTGTTTAATTTAAGGGAATTTAAAAATGTGCAGTTTTCATGAAGTCTAGATAATGAAATTGTGATTAAAACACAATAGGTACTTCCTTTGTCCACCTTAAGTAAGTTAAGGAAAGTAAAACGATATAATCTACATAAATATAGAGCAAATCAAATGAATGAATAAAACCTGTTAGTTGATTGTTTGCATAATAATTAGGAAGGAAAAAACTAAATAAAAAACCAGGTGTTCATTGATAGCTTTATATGCAACTTGTCCACAAGGGCTAAGCTATCTGCGTACACAATAAGTTTCAAAATAATTATATACAAGAATTAAATTAGTTTTTTTTTAATATATTGCCAAACATTATTTTCATGAGTGAGTACCTACTTTTAATTTTCATGCATCACTGGTCTTTAAATCAAACCGGGTTTGTTAACAAGTTTGCGTAATTGCTTTAAGGATTGTGATCAAAGTTAAAAAAGCATGTTTGCTTGGCTGCTTTTTCTTAATATTAATGAACTACTCATCACTAATGTTCAGTTGGTGATAAAAACGTGAGTAAAAGGCTGAAATGTGTTTTCATTTTGTTTATACTGTTCAGAGAATCCCTTCAATTTAACACATGGATGTTTTCAAGCTTTAAAATGGCAAATATGATATTTTGGAACACAAAATTCATTGGGACTGTAGAGGCAGTCACTTGTTTTTATTGTATTACTACAAATACTTATTTTTCTGTTTCATGTTAATCAAGATAAATATTTTCAGATGGGTATAGTTTAGTTACACATTCAGTTGTGAGTTAAAGACAATACGGGAAACAGACGCGATAGTAATTCTTATAAAAAAAGCCGGTAGATATGTTGGCTTTAATATTTTAGAGCCTTTCTTCAAGAAAAATCTGAATGGTAACAGCACAAAAAGATGACTACCTAATGAAAACTAGTATTTCTAAAATGCTTATGTGACAAAAATAGAGTATTTTAAAATAAAGCCATGCTTTACATAGTAAGCCCTAACCTACCTCGTACTTCTATTCTTTATCAGATGTAAAAAAATTATACAAAATTAATTAATTAATTTGCATAAAATCTAAGATATGCATTTTATCATATATCCACATGTCTTTGAAAGAGGTATTTTAAACAAAATCGTTAGTACGGGTTTTTATAGAAATAGTTACGCAATATTTTCCATGGGAATTTGAATATCTCTTTGCAACGCTTTTGTTAAATACTGAGAACATAAATGAATTCTCTATTTATACGACAGTTCAGCTTAGATTTATGTTGCTCATACAGACACACATATACAAGACTTCCTTTTCTTTCTTCTGAAAATGCTTCTTTTGGAGGTCGAGTATTCAAAACGTATAATTTCGATGAAATCTCGATACCGAAGTTTGTGTAGAAGGTAATTCTTCCTCTTACTTACTGTAGATAATAGAGGAAATAATTGAGAGGTAAGAAAAAGTTTATTGCTAGAATATATTTGTACATTTTGCCACATCAGACACAAACTTGCGTTGATATCTACATAATTACAATACACGCACTGTTAGCTATATTTCCTCTTAATGAGAACATTAGTGCACAAAGATCAACAACGGCCTCTTATATGGTTCTGTATGAAAGACTGTAAAGTGAACTGAGCTGGAACAGACCATAAGGTTCGTAGACACGATAATGGTGGAGTTAATAGCTTCCTCTGTGTTCAAGGCTAAGGTGAAATTCTCCGTATCGTAACCAAAGTCATTTCAGATACCTGACCATCTCATACCTGACCATTTTTGTAGTGAAATTTCTTAATCATGTCATATACTTGACCTGACATTTATATAATGTAAACTTCATAATTACTTTTGTTATCATTTGAATGTTTTGCTCATTGTAATACTGCTGGTTAAGGGGAAGCAAACAGTGGGATAAAATGGACGTAGCATGTATGGCAGCTAATATCTAACATGTCTGCTATATTCAGTATGTGCAGGCGTGCCTAAGAAACTAACGAAGGGAGGCGGGGGAGGTATTGCAAAATGTTTCCCCCTCATTTTATGCATCACGAATTATTAATTAAAAACGTTTGTTATGTGTAACTCAGGTTGGTGGGAGCCAGGAGTAGTACGAGGTGATGCAAGTGCAACCTCAGAGTGGTGGGAGGAAATGGACATCAGGAGGCAGACGTTATTGAGAAGACAGTGTTCATCATTTTCGAATTCCAATACAATTATTTTAACCTAAAAGTGATTATACAAATATCTATGTCCACCTTGAACACCAGAAGATATAGTCAATCATTAACATCACTGATTGGTTATCGCTTTGTCTTACAGAGATGCAGTGAGTGCAATACTGCTCTCTATGGATAGAGTTCGACCAGCCAAAGCTAGGTATGTTAAACTTCTAGTAAATTAACTAAACTTCTATTCCTAGACCCTCTCCTACTAGCTAAAATAAAGTACAGACGAGGACCACTCTCACTTCATAAAATACATAAAACTCATGCAATGTTATGCTCTCTGAGCTCCTCAGATTTAAGTAGTCTCTTCTCTTTCTTCTCGGCTGTAAACTACTAGTAGAACAATTGTCCAAGAGACAGAGTTGCCAACAAGTAGTCTCACCAGTGAACATTTTCTTTTAAAACAAGAATGTCGCTCTATTTTTAATATTCAGACACAGAAACATCTGAAATTTGATAAATACGTTATCGTTTTGCGACAAACTGTCAAGCCCTTATGTTGACATCTCATGTGTGGTTATTCTGCCCATATTCTCAATGAAATACAAGATGTTTCTCAGTATATATTCTTTACTTTCGTCAATATAATTATATATTATCAAAAACATGAATACAATTAAAAATAGCAAAATAATGAGGTAAATCCATAATAATTTTCGGATAGAATGTTAAGATTAATTGAATGGTGTAAACTCATTTGTGCTATGACAGTTGACATAGTGTAACATAGTGTGTTTTTCCGTGTTTTTCTTAATTAGGTATATTACATACGCTATGTAATACGCATGTTTATGTCGTTCAGTTTTGATCAGCATCAAATTCCGCCAACTCCATCTGCAGGAGTGATTTTCAAATGGAATATTATTTAAACAAATATACATAATATTAAAATAAAGTGGCTTGAATACGTGGAATTTCAGAGGTATGCAATGGTTTAATCATAGTTTTCTACTTAGAAGAATACGTCACCCATAGTGAATGAAATGTAATAAAAATATCCAAAATAGGGTCTCGTGAAACCTTGAGCACAATTATGATCAACCTGATGAATCCAATGTCATATTGGATATGAGTTTACTGGTGTCCTGAGGGGCAGAGACTAACTTTTAATTGATCCCGCTGAGTGCATAAATAAGAAATTTGCATTTAAATGAAAAATATAGTTTTGCATATTCAATATAATTAATTGAGACGCCAACTGTTCAATAAGGTTTGGCTGATCTGAAGGATTGATGTTTTGATATCCGCTATATTTATTAAGATCCAACATTTAATGTAAGATATTAATATTGCCTATAAGTTTGGAATTAACTCAGAAATTCACATAAGTGCTTCTTAAAATATTTCTCATAAGCCTTCTCCATACTCATGAATGTTAGGTAACTATGATTAATAACTTTTATTATTAAACTAACGAAATCTATTTGCGAATATTGTTTATGAACTGTACCTCTTTGTCACATAATTGTTGTAATTTCTTAGAAATTTGTTTGCCAATTCGTCATCTTAATTAATAAATTTAATTAATTATTTTTTTCAGAAAGCTACGGCTCAAGAGGGTCCTACTTAATTTCGTACCAAGAACATTTGGAAGCAGTCGTACGAGCTTGGAAGAAACCTCTGTTGGACATTATTCAGTGGTTAGCACTAAATTGTGTTCACCACACTGAAATACAGCCTATCAAGAGAATTATCATGAAGTAAGTTAACCCTTGCTTGCATGCAGAAAAAAAGCTTCAGAGAACACTAATTTATCACAATACGTTATAGAGGTAAACTAATAGATTAAAACGACTTTAATGTTAAGCAGGTTGAGAATGTATATGGTGTTCACATAATTTGATGGTTATTTAGAACGTATTAGAAGCAGATAGATCCGATAAATTTAGTTTTTAAAACAATACAACGTATCCAGCATATCATCGGCAAAATATGACTAGTTAATGTAAGCAGTGAAGTTAAATATTACCCAAGTTATACATAAAATGCAATACAGTAATACACTACGAGAAATTTAAGACAGGTTAAGTTATTAACCACGAAACACTATGAAATACTTATCTCATAACATCATTCAAAATGCAGAAAACCCACAGGTACGATATAGGAATATTCTGGTATTTGGAGGTTATGCTTCTAACAGCTGTGAAGCTAATGACATCAGAAACTTTGCGATATATGGAGGAGGTGCCGGTGATGAAAATAATTGTACAGGAATTCACAGCTTTCGTATCCAATCTAAGATTGCATTCAAATTATATGAGAATGAATCTATAATTTTCACATGTAATAACGTGTATTTACTCTAAACGAATGAGGAAATAAATTCAATCACCTTCACTTGTATCTGTAAAACGCAAAGCAGCAGGACAAATTAGAAACAGGTTTTTGACGAATATAGATCAGGTAAGTAAAAAGTAATGGTCTCGATCATTGCTCTGTTTGAATATTTCTAGCTGTATTTAGAATCCATCAGCAAATTTCAAGTCGTAATGGGAATGATTTCCTAAAATAGCATTCTAGTAGCTATGTTGGTTCATAATAGTCATTTAGCACACAGTATTTGAATTCTTTGTGGCAATTGATTACTACTTCAGTTGACAGTAATGTCGGCAAAAGCTAAATTTTCATTTTTAAAACTGGAATTCAAGAAGTATGTTGTGAAATACATTGACCTACATCAGTTAAGTGTGTTGTTTTCAGTACAGAACACGAAAGGTACTCGTACAACAACAACAACAACGATGATGATGATGATAATAATAACAACAATAATAACAATAATAATAATAATGATGATAATAATAATATATAATAATAATAATAATAATAATAATAATAATAATAATAATAATAATAATAATAATAATAATAATAATAATAATAATAATAATAATAATAATAATAATAATAATAATAATAATAATAATAATAATAATAATAATAATAATAATAATAATAATAATAATAATAATAATAATAATAATAATAATAATAATAATAATAATAATAATAATAATAATAATAATAATAATAATAATAATAATAATAATAATAATAATAATAATAATAATAATAATAATAATAATAATAATAATAATAATAATAATAATAATAATAATAATAATAATAATAATAATAATAATAATAATAATAATAATAATAATAATAATAATAATAATAATAATAATAATAATAATAATAATAATAATAATAATAATAATAATAATAATAATAATAATAATAATAATAATAATAATAATAATAATAATAATAATAATAATAATAATAATAATAATAATAATAATAATAATAATAATAATAATAATAATAATAATAATAATAATAATAATAATAATAATAATAATAATAATAATAATAATAATAATAATAATAATAATAATAATAATAATAAAATTGAAAACCATTCGATTGTGAAAAAGAATTCAAATTGCTATGCACGTTTCAGCAAAATAATGTGGATATTAGTTACCAAGCTGGCCATGAATGATGCGCAATGTAGCCAACTGTAGTTTTAAATCTACAAACAGTTGAATAGCTAAGGAATAAAACTGCTCTGTGCTTTGCGTCATCACATTTGCTCCCTCGTCATGGTATTCAGAAAATAACTTTCCAAGATTTATTCCGAGTTCGTACAACTGGGCCTAAGGTGAACATTTCCTATCTTGTATAAATTAGAAATTAATTCAGCAACATCGTCAAATAAATGTCGACGGAATTACCAAAGATTGGGTTATGGTAAGCAAAGCACTATTTTGACCTATTGCATGGAAGAGCACAGTGGGCGAACATGTGTATGGTAGTGGGATGGACAGGCTTTCATCGCCTACCCGACAACAAACATACGTACAAAGTGCCGCTACCTACTTACGGAACTCCGTCAACACAACCAGTGGTCATCTTAATAAAACATGATGGTGACTTCGTATTGTGATTTCTTCGTGTGGGTTACCACTGTGGTGAAGTAAACGTATATATTTAGTTCCTCCATAATGTCACTCGGCATTCAATTTCCATATATCTTTGTCATTACAATGACATCCTCCATCCTTCTTACTCGTGTGATCCTCTCTTGTTCCGGATAACTTCTCCTGCAGTCCATATCCTTATTTGACTGGTTTTGACTTTCTCTAATGCAGTCAAGCAAGTATTGCACTCAATCCAAAATCTCGATATGAGCGGACTTTTTGAAACAAAAGTCACCTAGAAAAACATTTAAATGTGTGTGTGTGTGTGTGTGTGTGTGTGTGTGTGTGTGTGTGTGTGTGTATACGGGAAAGAGAGAGAAAGAGAAAGACAGAAAGCCGAGGGTCTCATGCATATCATTGTCATAATTAAGGGTACTAATTATCAAAGGTTCGCAATGTGCCCTTTTTGACATTTACATGGAAAATCTTCAAACACTGCGATCAACGTTGCTGCTTTACCTCTCCGACATTTGCATCGCCAAATACAATGATAAGGAGTAGATCACGGAAGAAAATGGAAGTGTATTACTTGTTACACTATTGTTGCAATATTTTTTTGTTGTGGAAACATAATCTGTAAACATTAGCCTACAAAATTTCCGCATCCAAGTGTACATCTTAACACAGAAAAAGCAATGAGGATAAAAGTTCTGGACAACTTTTCAGTGAAAGCACATATCCTGAAATTGGGTAGTTTATCGACCCGGTCACTGTAAGATTTCATCGTATACATAAGATTTCATCTAAAGGATTTACAGGCGTTTAGTAAATATGCATATTCTAACTAAATTAACCGACAAATGTCCCAAACTAATGACGAAAGATATTTTGCTCCAAATGAAGCTCCTCCTCTAAAAACGTAAATGAGTAATCATATCAAACATTAGCCCAGTGATACCAAACCATGTACTTGAGAAAAATCTTTTGAAATTAGGAATCCAGCCTCATTCATTTATAGAATAAATAAAACCCTAAATTTTCCCAAATCTTCAAGTTTAGACGTCAGATGCACTTGCATCCTGAAAACTCGGGAAAGCTGTAAATACATATGAGGGCACCAACTTTGGATTTACTTTATTGATACATCAGTATTCTTCTTGTATAATTAAGTAGGACTTAAATTGGCTGGACGGTGCACTCAAAACAGAGAAAAATGGATTGTCGGAAAACACTTATGTCCATGAAAAGCATTCAGTGTTTTCATTTGATATTGATTTTGCACAAATGAATGCAGCTCCAAAAATACTCCCAATAAAACGTTCAAGTTAAACAAACCAAGGTACAACATCTGGTTGTAAAAATACAGATACTTGAATCACCAAATGGGAATGTCTTCATCTACATCTGAGTTTTACAGGGAACAAAGCTTATGATGTTAGTCAACAGGGGAAATTCTGCATTTGTATAACCTGACAAAGAATAATTGACTACTAAATATACATTAGCTCCAGACGAGGATTTTCTATTAGAAGAACATGTGCACGAAACGAGAACCCATAGGTAAGTAAAATAAGAAACTTTCTGTGAAGCAGCTTTGAGAAAAATCATTAAGAAAGCGACACTAGATTCTAGACTGGGTTATTAAATGATGCTTCGGAAACAAAGATATTGTTAAAATAATAGAGAATTATCAGATTACTTTGGAATTACTTGTTAAACCCCTAAGATTCAACCACTGCAATGGAGAAGAATTAATTTCTGCCATGACTGTTGAAAGACAAACAACTATAAACAGCTGAACTACAGTTCAAGTAACAAAAACATTATGACTGAGAAACATATGGAATCCTCATCTTCGTTAATACTGAATTATAATTAGACATTAATAACGGGGCTACGAAACATTCATGGTTTAAAACCCCAGCAGAAACAATTGCAATACCAAATAAATCAACATACAGCCATATCACATGTTTGCAAGAAAACACTTTTACCTTTTGTGGTAAAATAAGTACTTCTCATTGAAAAGAAAAAGCAGCAATTTACGTAAATAAGAGCGTAATTCTGTATCACTGTAGATACAATCAATAAATATAATATTTGTCTGCCAAACAGTACTAATTTAGTTTTATGCATTATCTTGGAATTTATAAGCCAACTATCCAACCTTTCTTTGAAATGGTTGACAATATTCAGCAGCTTGTTGGAAACCTCTATATCTCACCAAAAGGCAAAATAGTAGAAAAAATTGCTTGGGAACCATTATTTGTAAACCAAGAAAGTGTAACTTATTTTACCATTGTACTATAATTTAATAACTATAAAGCACAACTGTCTAGTGGATCGGTTTCCCCAATCCTTTGTGGAGGTGAATCATTTTTTAATCTTAATAAGCATTGATTCTGTTTCCATTAATAATTCTCCAGTCTACAGAAAATGAGATTAAACAAATGTGAACGAATCAAATTTATATTGAACATTACTGTAGCACTTTGCACAGGTTTTCGAGATGGTCTTCGAATGTCTTGCAGACGATGATGATGCGGTCCATGTATAGCAGGCAGGCGTCATAGGTTAACCCTCTCATCACTGATTCCATGAGGCGTTGGAAGCTAGCTGTTGCGTTGTAGAGGCCAAAGGGCATAACTGTGTACTGCCAAAGTCCTTGGCCTGTCGAGAAGGGGTTTTATCCTTGTCTCTCGGGTCTAGAGCCTCTTGCCAATAACAAGACTTCAGGTCCCGGGTCCAGAACCACTGCGCACCAGCAAGCGTGTCCAGAGTCGTCAATCCGGGGTAAGGGGAAACAAACTTTCCTGGTGACAGCATCCAGCTTCCTGTACTCTACGCAGAAGCGTAGCTCAACGTTCTTCTTCGTCACCAAGACTAAAGGGGAACACCAAGGGCTGTCAGACTCTTCAATCACTCCCCTGGATCTCATATCCTCCAGCATGCCTCGTACCGCAGCTTATTTCGCACGCGGAACGCGTCTAAGTGATTGCCGAATAGGCCGGAAGTCTCCGGTGTGTGGTGGAGTAGTCGGTCTGTGCCGGCCCTAGTCGCTGTCGCCTTGAAAGATTGTTTCCCCTTACCCCGGATTGACGACACTCTGGACGTGCTTGCTGGTGAGCAGTGATTCTCGACCCTGGACCTGAAGTCTGGTTACTGGCAGGTGGCTCTAGACCCGAGAGACAAAGAGAAAACCACATTCTCGACAGGCTAAGGGCTTTGGCAGTTCACAGTTATGCCCTTTGGCCTCTGCAACGCACCAACTACCTTCCAACGCCTCATGGAATCAGTGATGAGAGGGTTGACCTATGACGCCTGCCTGCTACACCTGGACGACATCCTCATCGTCGGCAAGACATTCGAAGACCATCTCGAAAACCTGAGTAAGGTGCTACAGAGACTTCCGGGACCTTACTTCGGGGAAGTACCAACTGCTCCCTCTGCGTCTTCCCATTGAGTGATTCCCATACCCGGAACAGCACACCCTCTTTGTTTTCAATGACTCCCATTTGGCCAAGTACAACTTGTACGCAGCGCTTCTGGATGCGATGTCCTCCCAGGTCGGTCTCGTGCCTGCCTCCAATTCCCTCAAGAGTGGCCCCAAGTCGGCGTCTGCCAGCTGCTCCCTCCTCAGGCCTGCGCTATCCCAGTCATCCACAAACACTGCCGTGATCACTCTGACAGTTGCAGCACGCTCCTTCTCTTCCACTCTTGTGCATTGGCCGCACTCTTCGGGGCAGTGTCTTCGGAACGTGGCGTCTGCGTTGCATCTATGATGTTCAGAGGTGAAGTCGTACTTCCGTAGTCTCTGGACCCAACGTGCTGCCGACGGCTTCCCCGGAGTAAGGTCCCGGAAGTCTTGGAGGAAGTGCACGCCGTAACTTCAGGAGGACACCTGGGAGCAAACCAAAGGATTGACAAACTGCGGCAGCGCTACTACTGGCTTAGGCTCCGAGCAGATGCTGAGAGATGGTGCTGTCAATGTCACGTGGGCAAGGCGAGTCGCAGTCGACTAGTCTAGGATCCAGTGTCACATGCAGCAGTACAAAGTCGGAGTGCCTTCGAACGGATCGCTGTCGACGTAGATGGATCATTGCCAGTGTCCGACCGAGGCATTACGTACCTAATGGTGGTCGTGGTCTACTTCACCAAGTGGCCGGAGGTGTATGCCATCCCGAACCAGGAGGCAGAGACCATCACAGACTGCCTCGTGGAGCAAGTGTTCTCCTGATTTAGGGTGCCGTTAGAGCTTCAAAGTGATCAGGGCACCAATTTTGAGTCTAACCTGGTGAAGGAGGCACTGGAAAAACTTGGGGTGAACAAGACCCGCACAACACCCCTACACCCGCAGTCAGACGGCATGGTCGAGAGGTACATCAAGACCCTAGAAGAACATCCTAGGAAGATCGTGGCCAGCCATCAGCGAGAGTCAAGGTGCCACCTTTTCTGCTGGCCTACCACTCGTCGACACACGACACCACGGGGATGACGCCAGTCAGCTTAATGTTCGGCCGAGAGTTACGCCTCCCTCGTGATCCGTCATTTGGGAGCCCCCCGGAGGCGAAGCAGCCAGCAACCGAGTATGTGGAGAACATGGTGGACCGTCTCCACGACATGCACGAGATGGCTCGTCAGAAGATCCGGATGGTGGGTGACCGTGTGAAGACCCCATACGACAGGCAAGCCAACAGCCAAGGGTTCCAGCAAGGTGACCTGCTCTGGTTGTACCGCCCTACCCGGACCAAAGGACGCTGCCCGAGGCTTCAGCAACCATGGGAAGGGCCGTAGTGTGTGGTAAATAGGATTAACGACGTGGTCTACCATATCCAGAGGGTGCCCCTAGGAAAGATGTTGGTGGTACAGCTGCATCGGCTGGCCCGCTACGATGGTGCTGTTCGGGATGACCAGCCTTGAGGAGGGAGCAGTGTCGCGAGCCCATTGTTGATCGAGGCGGCGAGACATTCAAAGGGACGCACAGTGTAATGTGTAGATGAAAGCTCGCCGAAACGGCGGCGGGGAAGAATACGGATTTCTCGAGAGTTCGCCTTTGTTCTAGTCGGGTCTCGATTGTTTGATAAATATCTGAAATGTGAGTAATCTATAAAAAGCAGCCCGCCGCCACAGAGTGAGTCAGTCGGTAATTGAACGCGTGCGTGTAAGCAGCTGTGTTTGTTGTGGTCGTTGTATTGTGTATGTGTACGAAGCCTGTTTCTACGGAAATAAAGTGCAATTTTTGGTGTTTGTAACGTGGACATTTGATTTCATGAACCCCCAAAGTCACATTATTGACCTATAAATATATGTAATATCTGCTAATGAGATAAACAACTGAGATAAAAGTTTGACATATAATTATCTGAAGTCGCTGAAATAAATATTTAAAAAACTTCAAGTACTGGAAGACAAAATCCTGTTCTGTCGTGGAGCCATTAATCTAAAATCGCTTTAAGAGAAAACAATACAAATGTTTTATTTTTTACTACGTAGCCGAAATATTGTATTCCACCAAATATTATAGGTGTTTCACCGGAAATATGATTTGAAGTCCCCAGAATTCCTTCCAAAATAAACATTTGTAGGAAGAGATTAGTATGGTTGTGTGACTGTGGTAAACATTATGTAAATTAAATGCCCAACGTGGTATTTTACGATATACTAATTGCATATTTTTAAATTTATGGGAATAGCCATAAAAGTTTTCTCATTCTGAATCACTTGCTTAACTGGTAAACAAAATCTCACTAGATATACAAATAAATCTGAATCTCGTTAAGGCATACATTAGGCACTCTTGTATTGAAGGGGCTGTGAAGATTTAACTGTTTACGACAAAGACTATGCTTCCAATTATTGCTGGCTGTATATAGCGGCACTCTTCCGGATGAAAGTCAGTTTGAAGGATTCAGCAGATCCGTTCAGCGAAAACAATTCTGTTAGAACAATGCAACAACAGTTAACTTTACAGAAATTACCTTCTTTTAATACCTGAGAGCTCGGCTTTTTATTTTTGTTGAGCTTTTCAATTAGCGGAGTCTTATTCTCCAGGTGCAATGCACCATTCTCGGGCGATGTAATAGGAGTCTCTGCAAGGCAAAACAAGCAGTGAGATAGGTAATTAACAACTGCGGGATTGGAACCTGAGACATTAATGCGTCCTTGCTGTATAGCCGTTCAACATGTGTACAGTAAATCACGGGTGGGTTCTCCAAGATACTCGGGACCAAGTTCTTGCTTGGGTAAGGTTGTTTTTGCTTCTCGTCCTGGATGCCTGCGATGGTTTAACATTTCGAAACATGTATCGTGTGCACATTAAAATGAGAAGCCGTTCAAGGAGATGAATTTAGCAGCTGGCTCTTAGTATTTCGAAATATATGGACTACAGAATAAATAACCTGAATCCACAATCAAATTCGTAACTCCAAATTTTGAATGTGTTTAAGTATTTTTAGTTTGCTAAAATTAAATTCAAGTTCAGGAAATTTTTTATCGTATCCGATTTTAATTTTCGCTTCTTACAATATAATGCTTAAGATATAAGTTATAAGATTTGGATATTTGGATATAAGATTTCAGCCAGACTGAAAAATATTCATTAACGCCATAACGGCACGTTGGTCTTGGTAGCTCAGTTAAGGGTGACCGGACGGAGACACGGAGATCCGTGGTTCAAATCCCGGCTATGGCACTCAATTTTCCAATCTGACTCTACATATCCAAATCTTAGCATTCACAAGGCTAATGTGATAGAGCGATTGAATTTCGATAAGATATAAGATATTTATTAGTCATTATGTAATGCAATGTTACAATAGACTTGGCCAGACTTAATTTCTAAAAGTAATTTACATAGAACTATGTATAGCTTATAGACATTTACATCGAAGGATAACATGGTTGCACAAAATAGTTTTACATAAAAAGCCTTAAAATTTCTGGATACCAGAATCCTATATGACAGTGTGACACTAGAAACTTATATCACAGGATTCAAGTTCTGAAAGCGCAAGCATTCATAAAATACCTAGGAAGCCCCTTTAGCTAAACTAGATGTGTGCAAATTATTAGACTCAATGGTGAAATTTTTAACATATACCGTTTATTTTCTATTTATTTAACAAAAATATTATTACAGAAGTTTCTTTTTTCAACTCTTAGAATTTTATTTGCATTCCTTTAGCCTTTATTACCATTTTGATGCGTTTAGGCATGCTCTCTAAAACGGTGGAGCACTTTCCCTTTATTTCTTTATCTCTGTGCCAAACTCTTATCAGGCCCTCAATAAGCTGAACTTTTGTTGTTATTTTCAATTTTTTCAGTCTCTGTGTAACAATACCCCACAGATTATCTATTGGATTTAAATCAGGGCTATTCCCCGGCCATGGTACTACTTTTACTCTATGTAAGTACTTTTGCTCTATGGCAGGGAGCACTGTCATGCATGAACACAAAATCACCATTTGGAAACCATTCTTTACTTTACGGAAATATTCTTGTTTCTAATACACTTTTATACTATTTCTACTCCATAGGTCCCACAACTATGTATAATCTTCCAGGTCCATGGACAGACATACAGCTCCAGACCATTTTTGATGTTGGGTGCTTTACCCTTTGATCGACACACTGGCTATTGTCTGCTTTTCACATACTTCAAACATGGATTCATCTGAGAAAATTACCTGAAACAGTAAAAGGCTCTATTAATATTAAACAGTTTTAAAATTGCTCAAAGATAGTATAATAAAACCAGCAATGAGAGAAACAAAGCTTTTTTTTCTCTTTTGTAATTTACGTCCTCCAACGTTAAGTCATATCGGACGATGAATGGAATGGGTGAAGTGATGCTCAAATGAGCCCGGGGTCCATAGAGCTTAGTTACCCGACATTCGTCTTTCAGGTTAAGGGAAAACCCCGGAAAAACCTTATCCAGGTAACTCACCCTAACCAACAAAGCTTAGGCTGTTTATTTCATTTCCATAAAATTTTCATTACGTATTTTAATTTTAAGCTATATATAATTTTCATGCGATTTACCCTTCTCCAAAATTCCACTGGATATTTCTGCATCTCTTTGGCACATTCTAAACTTTTTTTTTTTTTTTTTTTTTTTTTTTTTTTTTTTTTTTTTTTGCAATTGCAAGTGTCAGTTTAGCCTTTTTACGAGGCCTGCGTGCTGGTAAACCTGCTTCACATAATCTTCTGCGAAATACTGAGGCTGATATTTCTGTACCGTACTGCTTTAGTTCATTACTGAGGTCAATGCTGGTTGCTCTTCTATTTTGTTTTGCCACCTGTACAAGTTTTCTTTGCATCCTTGGTGATAGCTTTCTTTTCCTCCCGCATTTTCCATCCATTTGTGAGGTCAACGTCTCACCGAATGTTAAAGCTTGATTAATGCGACTAACAGAATTTTGTGAAATACACAGTTTTTTAGCTATTTCACGTTGTGAATAAAGAGTTTCCTTCAAACGACTTTCAGTTACAGCTACTTTCCTTGGAGATAAGTCAGCAGTTTTACCCATAACCTCACTTTTGAATCAATGTGATTGCTAAGGATAAGATACACGATGTTACCTGGCTTGAGATCAATTAATAATAAATATTGAGGATATATTAGCCATAAAACAAAATAAAGGCAAATATTAACAATCTTCAGTTGCTACATTCACCAAATGAAAGCAATATCACCAAACAGTTGGAAAAACAGACATGAAGAAAATGGCTGCTCTTAATTCAGAGCTACCACCATATTACTATAAGTAAAAGAAGAATCCCCCAGCTATTATTAAGAGAGAAATTTCATTGAATATGCTTCATATTATAGCAAGGAAAAGAATTACGACAAATTGAAATAGTTTACGGCGGTAAATAGCTATTATTTTGAATGTCAAACTAAAGCTAAGTAGAAAAACAAGAATGAGTCTAATAATTTGCACACGTCTGTATTAAAGAACTTAAACTATATATAAATGATTTTCTGTACATTTATTTAATCGGAATGAGGGTAGATCTGATTTAAATTGGTTTCCGGTTCTGAAATCATCGTTGTGAGTATTTTCCTAGGTTTTCTTTTCCTTCTACTAGGTTTGTATAACTATAAAGACTCGGTACAGTCATAATTCGTAAATTTGGAAACAGTTCCTTTCAACTACATTTCTGTTTTGCCGCTGTAAAAATTCTTACGGCTTTCTTTTGATACTGAAAGACCTTTATAGCACCTGAACTAATCCCCCAAATCCTGATGCCATATAAGGTGTGTGGATGGAAAATTGAAAAGTATGCTGTTCTTAGTAATTTTGACCAACTGAGGAGCTTTTTTCAAAACTGAACATATGCACCGAAAACAGAAAATGAATTAGGAATGTCATTCTGTTAAAATTCTTAGTTATAATATGATGCTGCTGCTATTTTCTACCGAAATTGAAGATGTCATGCATAAATGTGTATTTAAAGTTATATTTTCACATGAAAACTAAATATGTCCATTACATTGTAACCCGATATTCATTTTGTTATCAAAAGTGAATATATCCAGTATAATTTACCGTACAGTCAATGTTTTGTTTTCATAACTGCACACGTCCACTTTCTGAATAATTCTCTTTCTTATATGCTTCCTTTCCCAGAAGTTTGTGAAACTTACATTCTAACCCCTAACTAAAGAGGGTTTAATGAGTTCTTAATTGGTCAGTTTGCGGCAATTAATTCTCGAGTACGCATAAGCTTTTAGCTGCAGTGCAGATATTTTTTATGCATAAGGTGCTAATTTAGGTGAATGAAAGTGGATTTTGAACAGTGCAATAGAAGTAATAGTTAAATTAATTGCGGTGCTAGGAAGAGCGGAAGACCGAAATCGGAATCCAAATAGAGAAGCCGAAAGCTAAAATATTCTGATCCAGATCCTAGAATAACTCAGTTCTGCTGTTTGCGGAGTCCATGTTCTCACAATACCAATATATTTATTTCTTAAGGAATTCCTCAAGTATAATATTATTATCTGTCCGTGCTCCCTTCACTTACTTCAATGTATAGAACAGTAAAGCAATCAATGAATAGTAAGGAATAGAGCACTTTCACTAGCAAGACACCTTCTTTAACAAAATTGGATATGTCCACCATTTTTTATAAAAACTTAACATGTCCAAATATTTTTATCCATTAATTTAAAAACTAAAAGTGGTATATATGTAGTTTTAAAGTATATGATTAGGAATTCTTAAAGCTTCATGTACAGCCTTACCCCAAAGGAAAAGAAAAATGTGTAGCATGGATATACGTCTTTCTCATTTCCTGAATATTTTCAAGTAATGTTAAGTTTTTAAAAAAAGCTCACCAACTGATGATTTTAATTTCTGAAGTAAATGGAGTACTCTGGACAGTTTATCTGTTACATTTGTTTTTTGTGGGCCCCATGTTAATTTAACATCTAAGAACAGTCCCAATAACCTCACGTAACCGTTTGCTGGTAAATTATACATAATTACATGACTAAATACAATATTTTCTGTTTTTTCTTCACTTACTTTCAAGTTATCAATTTTAAATGAGAATTCTATTCTGGTAAGCAAATTATTAACTTTTATTTGTGCACATTTTATAAATCAAGGTCAGTACTGAACAGAGTGATATCGTCCGCAAACCAGATTGTATTATTTGAAATATAATTTGATAGATCATTAATAAAACTGTGAACAAAGGGGGGCCCAAGATTGAACCCTGGGGCACACCTATTATTATATCTCTTAGTTTTGACCTTTTTGTATCAATAGTTATCATCTGTTTCCTAACCTTTAAATAAGACCTGAATAATTGGAGTGTTCTATTATTTATTCCATCCATATGTAATTTATCAATGAGTATCTGACAATTACAGCGCAAATTATAATCTATTTTATCCCGAACTTATTTGCCTGCTGATGATACCTTTTGTCTGTATCTTTGATCCAGTCCGGTTTTCGGTAAGGAATTAAAGCACGACACAGTTTAATTCTACCCATTTGTTAAGCTAGATATTTGACACATTTATTTACTTGTCTTTTGTTTCATGTTACATGGCTGTGAAAAATAAAGTCATTTCCTGCAATGGTCGTTTGATACTTCCACGGAACATTAATTCATCTCACGTTAATTATGGCACCGAAACAGGATCTCCGAAAGGAAACTATTTTATACTTATATGAGTTACAAGAAGAACAAAAATCATGATTTAACTGCTAAAAAAAGTGCTAGCGATTGAAGAATTTGTTCTGAGTAACAAATTTTTATACGAAAATGAATACATTTGTAAAACAAAAGCAAAGTAGCTTATTTGAATCTTGATATATATTTCCTTGCTACTAACTTCTTCAACTAATAATTATCGCAAAAGTTTATTCTTCTATCTTCCCCTAGGTTAAACTGATACAAATTTGCAGGAATTACCTTGCAGCATACTTCTTTGTTGGTATTATGGGAATATAGATCCAGGGTAGACAGTGAAAGTAGTGTTTTTTTTTAATTCTGGTTGCATGATACATTGAAATTTCGCTCCCTTTGCATAATCAGGAGCAACAAGCAACAACGCCCTATTTGTTAAAAAAAGTATTTGAAAATTTCGCACATTAATGAGAAATATCTGTGAAATGACATACTAAAAATCTATTTGACATACATTGTATTATTTAATGACATCTGCATTTTTGTATAGTAAGATTTTGTGTACTAATTAGGTAAGCAAAAGTTATTCGGAATGAAGAGCAGTTCAGAGGCTATTCAAGCAAAATTTAACACGCACATTGCATTGCGCATGAAAATATATTCAATATGCCATAATTTAATTAAAACCGTTAGAGAAATTTTTAAGAAAATCAAAATTTTCGAAAGAATTTAAATTTAAAGGATAGAAAATCATTGCTTCTCATCCTTAAGGATTAAATTGGGTTTTAACTCAGTTATTTCATCCAGGGGGCTTCGAAACGTGTGCTTCAGATTAATTTTCTGTGCAAAATTTTTGGGTGGAAGAATGTAATACTAATATGCATCAAACATATATGGACCATCTTTGGGATTCAGGAATCACAAAATTCATATTTCTTATGACATCTTTTTGGAAGAAGCATGATATTTTTCTTTTAGTTACTATGAGTATCTGGTATAGGATAGTTATTTGTGATAAAAGTGGCAAAAGGAGAAGTTTATTAGGTGAGCAGAATTAGCTTGCGGAACGAGCGAAAGCGAATGGAGCAATTCCTGCGAGCAGAATAAAATTGCTTTGAACATGAATGACATACAGTGTTCTTAGACAGTACTGAATGTTTATAGATATATTGTAGATAAGAAATAGTTTGTTTACCTGTTTTGGACACCTGAAGCTTAGCATATATATACGTTGGCCATAGTAGCTCAAGGGTTAGAGTGGCTGGACGGCAACCAGAAGATCCGTGGTTCAAATCCCGGCTATGGCATTGAATTTTTTTAGTTTGGCTCTATCGTTTAATGGTGCGTCCTACACACGGCTAGTGTGAAAGAACAATTAATTTCCAAATCTTACATAAAGGAGGCAATGAAACTAATAAACTGAAAATAATTTAATAACACTTTAATGTGTTAAAAACATTTGAAATTATTAAGGAGTTTCAAGTTTCACTACAGCTACTTTTCTTTTGAGGAAATTGTGATGTTTATAGTGCAATTACTGCAATTTGAAATACTTGTTTCTTATGTAGAGGAAATAAGAAGTGAACTGTTAGTTATACTATTTATATATTTTAGCCTTATTGTTTGAATTTGAAAGAATTTCTGAAGAAATTTTCTTCTTCTTTCTTGTTCTTCTTGTCGGAATTTTCTATAGCCTTTGGCAACAGTAGATGATTTCCAACCACCCTGGCGTTTAATGGTACTCAAATCTGCACCCGAATCTCTCAGAAGGGAAACAGAGGTTCTTCTGAAGCAATGTCCACTATAAAGAGCATAATCGGGCAATTGCAAGAATTTTGCAACAAAAGTAGGTATTTTCCCAAATAGTTCCAACTGGTTGGATGAAGCTGTACTTAATGAATAAACTTTGATGTGGGGATGTTGCTTGTCGCAGTGAAAGATATTTCTGATAAAAAATGCATATATTTACCAATAACTGTGAAAGTTCGTGGAAATTTTGAATTTGTATTCGAAATACTTATTACTAATGAAGCTTGCAGGTGCTGAATATTATCTAGTGTTAGCTGGCAAAGTTTTTCTCTGCGGCATGCCCAGAATACACTCATAATTAAAACAACCTTTATCATTAAGTAGTTTAGATCTGGTACTGTATTAATGAAAATGTCGATTTGTTCCTGATTTAAAAAGTTTTGAACTTTTTGGTTTGTAATATTCGGACATGCGTTTCAAGTATGGTATTAGCTTGTAATATCTACTGATATTTCGGTTGTCCACAGCGAGACATAGCTTCATTATTGAATAGTTAGCCCACAAAGTTGAAGATAGCCGTATTTTGGCAGTTTCCTCAAAGTATGCTAACAATACATTTTTTGTATAATTACCTTGTAAATTTGTCTAATTTGCAACACTGTAGGAATTTCTCGTATGCCATGTCGTATTGATTTCTTGATTTTTTTAGTATCAATTGTAATTTTACTCTGCTCATTGCTTGTAAAATATGTTCTGGTTCTGCACACCACCTACACACTCAGCTCCTTCCATATTGATATTCATAATATCTGTCACTTTCCAGATTGATACGATAGCCTGCGATCGATACGAACACGGCCTACCTGATGGAACCATTAGTTACATTGTACAAGAAACTAAAGTTTGCTACATTGGAGTGTTAAAAGGTTGTCTAAAACTGCCTGGCAGAATTATCTTCTTTTAATACTACCCAGAGGTGTCTAAAGCGGGGCTTTTAACGTCCTCTGTCTAAAAAGCACATTATGCCACAACTTTTGTTCATCTCAACTCAACTTAGTCAAAATGAATGAAATTTAGTATAATGGTTTGCAAAATTATAAACACAAAATCCGAAGTAACATATTCCCCCGCAGTCACGCTACACATACATTTAGATACAAGCACACACACACACACACACGCACACACACACACACACACACACACACACACACATATATATATATATATGTGTGTGTGTGTGTGTGTTATATACACAACCGCACATTTCATACACAAACACAACAAACACATACACACAAAATATCATTTTGAAGCTCTTTAAGAAAATTAAAATGTTTTTAAAATGCAGCTATAATATTTTTGGGTGAAGTACAATATTTCCTCCCTGCCATAGGCAAGTGCTAAATAGAAATGTAAATAATGCAACAATGACTCTCTTATTATTTTATTGTATTTATCTGTGTGTTCGTATGGGTATTTACCTTGTGTTTATATATGTAATCATAATAACGCACTTTATGCTTAATGAAGCAATTAAAATGACGCAGTTGCTATGATACTGCGATTTCCTCTTCGTGTAGAACATATAACCTCGCTTGTGGCTTGGGATAACCTTGTTATTAATAGATGCAATTGAAATTGAGTTAGTGACTATTCTGCATTTACATACATATAGCCGAGGTCGCTAAAACACGTGTCTACAGATAAAACGTACCCAGGAACGTCCTCTTTAACTGCGGCCCTTTCCAAGTTTCCTGCCAAATGTTGGGGAGGTGCATTAAACTCATCCCTGGAACCTGTCATTACCAAATATTTATTTCATGTCTAATACATGCATTTTACCGCGCTTTCACCTTATGCAGTAAGGGTGAAAGTTGGACATTATCGACGAAATAATTTTACTGGGGGGAAAAAAGAAAAAGAAAACGTTGACCAATAAGTGGTGATCAGTGTTAAAAAACTCGAAGAGTATAACCGCTTCCCTAAATAGATAAAATAGGACAACTAATGTCACTGGAAACATATAGAAAGCGAAATTAACTTGTTTTTGTGAAATTAAAGAAGATTTTGCTGCACTAGTTATTATGAAGTAATCGCATGGAAGTACACTAACTTAACGTTTCCTTTCGTGTGGGATATAACCAAGTTTTTCCAAGCCTTTACCTTCAATTTATCTAAGCCGTGTATCACTTGTTTTATTTTAAAATCGTTCGGAAACTTAATCAAACTTCACAGTAAACTTGCTCTCCTCCATTTGTTGCTCGTTTGTTCCTTATTTAATTAAAAGCTCGCTGACTACTGTGATGGTTTTCAGCTTTCAAGTCTCCTCAGGGACTCCTCCATGCACTTTCTCTACCATCACTGATATTTATTCTATGTTACCTGAAATGCTTCTATTGTTTAAGTAAAATTTGTACTTCAACTTTCAAATTACGGTCACTAAATCGGTTTAATATTTGCAGTTTTTTTATTATTTTCAGCAGTTGCGGAGTTTGTACATGCTTTTCTTCAGTATTGTCTTGGCGAAAAGCACAGAAAGTGCGGTGCCGAGAGATAAGCGCGGCGTGTGTACACAAAGAGCCTGCAGATAAAGATAATAGTCGGATAGTGTATCACTGATATAAGACTTACCAACACAGATAAGTGAGGTAATTGGAACATTCTGATGACGTCTTGATTGTTTTATAGAAAACACAGTAGTAGTAAACACAGTAAGGAGTAAACAGCTGTAGAATGTTGTTGTAACAAGAGCTGATGTAATCAGAACGCTGTTTGTGAGGACGTCGACCTTGGTAGGTGGTGTTATGTATGTGATATAATTCTGCTGCTACGAAGTGTATTTCTAAGCAAATAAAGAGCATTTGGAATTTTTGCAAATTAGACTTTTAATTCTACGAACCCACAAAGTCACAATTGGTGTCAGGAGTGCGACATAACAGGATGGAGGCAGCATTGGAAAAGATTTTAGTGGAACTGAAAAGAATGAAGACGGCTAACGACAACCTCGCTGCGAAGACGGAAGGTGCAAATAACAACTTGGCCGCGACGATGACCGAATTAACAACGAAGACGGAGGCGGCAAATAGCAAGACGACAAATCACAATCTGGCTGCAATGAATGCCGAATTAACCACAGAAATGAGAACAGCGAAAAACAGTCTGGCCACGGAAATGAAGGTGGAGAACGAGGCTCTCGCCGCCAAATTTGAGGACCAGTTGGCCGGCGTGAAGGATTACGTGACGGAGCTGGGCAAGCGGATGCTCTATTTTTTTATTTTAATTTACGCCCTCCAACGTTAAGTCATATCGGACG
>CM060955.1:50889767-50892267 GCA_030765055.1 Mantis religiosa
TGACGTATAATTGTCTATGAGAGAAACAGGGAACCTCCAAGTTGATTCCGCAAACTTCCAACGACTACTCTTGTGATTTATTTATGGTCATCGCAAAGGCGCGTGATGAAGATATCCTCTCCTTTGTAGAGTCTGTTTAGTTAACTTGTGTTCACGTCGGCCGCTGCCTTTGACGAACCCTTAAAATTGTTTTACATCACAGACCCTCCTTCTCCCAGTCCTTTCTGCAGGGTTGCCACGTTTTTCGATACGTCATGGGTATCGTAAGAGGTTTCGTCTAAATAAATTATATTATCTCCGTTACTGCAAAACGTCCTTAGTTTTGACGTTATATATATATCGCCAAGCTACTATTCTACTGGATTCCACAATAACCCTTATCTTATTCAAGGTGCGGTATTTGAAACCCAGCTTCTTTAGGAGACCGCGCAAAGTGCAGTGCCCATAAGGAAAATCACAAATTTCTTGCAAATGTGCAATCAATTCGTCTAAGGTGGGCGCTCTCCCTTTTGCATAGAATCTATAAATTTCTTGACGAATTAAATCGCATGTGAAATTATCTACTTTAGAAAAACGTTTCCTTTTGTCTTCACACTTGATCAGCGACTTTGGTATTCCTTTCGGCACAATCTTTCTTACTGAATTTCTGTGAATACCCAGAATTTATCATCAGGTTCATTGCACGATCCTTACCAAGATTATTTGTCAGCACATATATATGTGTTCAAAACAAGCGCTTGAATTTGCTTAGAAACAGTTCCCGTTATAACTTTTTTTTTTTTTTTTTTTTTTTTTTTTTTAGGCTTTTCCAGTAATATAACTCGGCACAGTTATTCACACTATTGTCATCACTTTGATTATTTTCACTTGACTGAAAGTTATCTACTACTTCATTTGCATTTACTACTCTATTTCCCTCCCACAGTCTCCACATCGTGACACACAACGAATTTCTGCACGTAATGAAACAGATCACCTGGAAGTTGGAACTTTGGCAACTGAGATTCCACGTGGAGTAGACATGCGACTGTCATTTCGAGAAAATCAGGGTTACTATTGGTCCTCAACGACAGTGTTCCATTTCTGAAGCGTGGAGATAGATTTATGACGGTTATTAGTGGGCGGGAGAGTAGTTTCCTTTGAGGGGCAAACTGCACACGCGTTCACTAGACAGACTCTACTTTCCCTTGATGATGTTGCCTCGATAACTTTATTCACTAGCTTTCTCACAGTTAGTCTCCTTCCAATCTAAGCGTATCCTCTTCACTTTCAGTCACTCTAGAACCAATTCTAACATGTTAACACAACTATTAGTATTACCTGTGTCATGCTGCTTATCAGTGCGGTCAGCACATGACGTAGTTCGTTGCACATGTCACTGACTTCTACGATCTAAGTCAGGTCGTCTTTACCTTGACATAGTAAAAATGTTTCCGCAAACTTCACAAAGTCACAAAGGAATTCAATTACTTTTGTGTCAGTTCAATTTAATTCAGATTCATGAATTCAGGAACAAAAGGTATAAGAAAGGTATTCAAGGATTCACCAATATTTGACAACAATTGTCTGTGGTCAAATATTTATAATGGTATTGTGCGTTCAGAAATTAATTCTTTGTCTAATATTTGACAGGTACGTCATCATTCTACATAAAAAAAACAATCTTGATAACAAACGATAAACTTTATTTAATAAAATATGGTAAATAAAATAGGTTTGAAGACTTTGGCAAGGAGTGGAGTATCTTCCTACCTTGTAATGCTTTTGTTTGTCGAACATAAAAGATGTGTGTGTTGCGTAAAAGTTTGCATGTATATTTTTATATTTAATAACCCGGTCCATTATCACTTTAGGTCTTTTTCTCACCATTTAATCCTTCCTTGGATTTACACACATATTTCAGAACTAAAATTTGGCAAATGGGTTCACCCGTTCTCGAGATTTTGTGAGACTAACAAACGTCAATTCATTTTTATGTACCAGGCACATCCAGAAAGTAAGTTCTGTTTGATAATAAAATTAAATTGTGTACCGATACAGAAAAAGTATTAATTGCACAACATTCTACAACTCTTAAACTACTTTTCCACATAACTGCCGAAATTTTGAAGGCATTTCTCATAGCGAGGCACAAGTTTTTGTGTACCTTCTCCATAGAAGTTTGCCGCCTGTGGCTTCAACCATTTGTAAACATTTTCTTTCAGCTCTTCGTCATTGTTGAAGTGTTGACCGCCGAGGAAAGATTTGAGATGCAAAAATAGATGAAAGTTGCTAGGAGCGAGGTCACGGCTGTACGGGCGGAGGTCAAACACGTCCCACCCAAGTCCCTGTAGAATGTTTTTCGTCGCATTTGCAGTGTGTGGCCGTGCGTTATGGTGAAGAAACACAACACCTTTTGACAGCCGATAAATTTCAATTGGTTTCACTTTCCTAGCATTCAGAAAACGAATCACAGATCTGATTACACAGGCGGCGGGATTTTCAGTCAACACCGACATTA
>CM060955.1:50899767-50910028 GCA_030765055.1 Mantis religiosa
TCGTTTTCTTCTACCGTATGCAGTAGAATATTCTGTGTTCTGGACAATCCTATTCTGAACTCTGCATTTAGCACTTTCTGTTTTAATATCTTTAATGAATAATTTTGGAACTTGTCACATCCTGTTAATACTTCAATAAAATAATCGCCTATCTGGAGAAATATATACTCTATCCTCAAAGTAGTATCAGGTGTTAGTCTCTCAATCCACAGGACAGCCACCGTTTTTCTCTTTCACTTTTGCCATTTTTGATAATTTCCTTCTCAACAGCTATTTTTCATTGATGAAAATTCACTTGAGTATTAATAATAAGCTAGTAACCAGGTACGATAGCAGATACGGTAGCAGTAGTGGTTGTAGTAGTCGGTGTAATAGCAGAGAAGTGGTAGTGTTAACGTCAGTAGAATGGTAGTGATATTAGTAGTTTCAGCAGCAGCAGTACTTGTATTAATAATATTTATTAAGTGGTACTGACAGCGGTAGAAGCGGGGCTCGTAGATGCTGCAATATAAGCAATGGTCACAATGGTGTCTGTAGTGATAGATGTACCACTATGCCTTCGTAGCAAGTCAGTGTAGCAGTAGTGAAGTCAGTAGTGGTAATACTAGTACTTGTAGTGGCAGTAGTGGTGGTGTTGTTGCCGATTTGTGGTAATGATATCATTAGTGGTAGAGTTGTGGTAGTGATAGTTGTAGTTGCAATATTAGTGAAGGTGAAGTGATATTAGTGCAATTGGTAGCAGTGGTATTGGTGATTGTGGTGGTAATAGTTGTGAAAGAGTTCGTGGTAGTTGTACTGGTAATAGTAATGGCAGTACTGGTCATAGTTGTAGTTGTAAAGGAAGTAATAGAACTAGTGGTAGCCTTCTTAAAAGTTCTCCCTCGTTAGGACATAACGAACGATGAATGCAATGGACGAAATGATGCTCAATTGAGACCAAGGCCCATTTAAGCTTAGAGTTAACCACATTCATATTTCAGCATAAGAAAAAATCCTGAAGAACAGAGTTTATTCTGATAACTCAAATTGAGCGAGATTCGCACTCCAGAATTCTTGAACGTGAGGCAGATATAATACCCCTTACTATACAAAGGCGGGCATCAATTAAAAAATCAATGAATTTTATTTCTTACATTTAGTTACAACTACACATTATACATATTAGCAATAATTTTCCTTAGATTTGGGTACTTTAATTGACCTAATGGTCCCATACACCTGAACACCGTAGTTATATGGAGTATGGTGATCCTTTTGCATATCCAATTACCAATTCAGCACTTTGATTTACTACCCTTTCCCACACCCGCTCTACTTTATCTTCCCCTTTCATTTCCATTTTATTTTATATCTCCCCTTTATTTACTTTCCCTCTTACTCGGCTTCTCTTCTGCGCATCAATTTTCATTACAGCTTCCCTAATGTTATCTACCTGAAATTCATTGTTTCACTTCCATGTCTATCTTCTCACTTTGTCCTTCACCAGTTTTCTCCAACAATTTATCCTTCCTTGACTGATATTTCTAACTCATTCTTTTACTAATTTCTTTTCACTTGCCATTTTGTTCAACTTACCACTTTGTTTATTATTACCCGCCTCGGTAGCGTAGAGAGTAGCGTGTCTGCCTCACGTTCAAGACGTCCCAAGTTCAAATCTCGGTTAGGGTGTATACCTGGATAAGGTTTTCTCCGGGGGTTTCCCTTATCCTGATAGACGAATGTCAGATATCTCTAAGCTCCATGTGCCCCGGACTCATTTGACCATCATTTCATCCATTTCATTCATCGTCCGATATGACTTAATATTGGAGGACGTAAATTAAAAAGCAAACTTACCACTTTATTATTTTCCTTGGAAATTTGCTTCTCGATCAAGGTGTACTATTATTGACTTTGGTGTTGGTATTTGTACTAGAGAGTAGTATTAGTAGAGGTAACGTATAGTGGTAATGATAGTGGAAGTAATAATGTCGGCACAACAGCAGCAGTGGTTGTATGTCCTGGTAATGGTGACAGAAGAAAACATAGTAAGTAATAAATAAGTAAGTGCTGAGAATTTTAAAATATGGCAGCAAATTGGAACTTTGCTGTTCGTCCAAAATATTATTTCTGAAAGCCCAATCCTAATACAACATTTTAATTTAAAAAAAAAACTTATGATAGTATTGCAAAAATAAAATTTTACATCTATATTTGCATTTCCCTTAAAAACAACTGCATGAAATTTAAAAGGAATTTTATCATATTCTTATAAATTTTAAATACAGGAACGCTTACTTTACAGCATACGATTTTTTAAACACACGCAATTTCTCTAAAAGTATCCGTTCCCACTTTAGAAGATCCATTGTGACCTGTAATGGAAGGCTTCTCGGTTAATCAAATCTACAATGTACTTTATAGGTGTTCGTAAAATACCTACATAGACAAACCAAACAGGTATACCTACTATTAGATTGTACTAAGCTTGTGGGTGAAATACCTGAAATAAGTGAATCTAATAAACTTATTGATCTTCACGTGTTTGTGAAAATGGGGTGTCTAAGGATCACTAAAAAATTTCCTAAATCCCCTACCTTCTTTGAGTGTTTCCTTGCATATATATCACATCCCATTTGTATTAATGGAATATTATTTCCACTAAAACATAACGAGTTCCATAGATAATAGCACTTCAAAGTCAACAGTCCCTCAAAACTCTATGCGTTCAGAGATTCTCTGAAAGTGAAAGTAACCGTATAGTAGTGTGCACATGGGTGCGAAGGAAGAGAGAAACGAAGACCAATTAGTGTACTACATGCCTATTTAAGATAAGTTACGAGTAAAAATGAGAGACGAAAAGCGTTTCAGGACTGCTGCCTAGGCTAGTGCTATTGCGCCTACTAATCCTCTTGGTAGAAAGAATGAGCCGAGAGAGCAGTTGGTCATATTGATGGAGGCAGATACAGCACACTGGGGTCCCCAATGTTTCCAGACAGTCGATCCCCCTCAAACCTGACAAAGGATGATGGATTTTTTTTTTCGGAGGTGGGGATGGCTTTCGTCGAAAGGGACGTAAAGCCAGTGTTCCCGTGTGTGTATTTATGCCAGTAAGAAAATTCTAAGCTTGATTTTGGAGCGTCGGAGCCAAACTAAATGGTATTTCAAGTAAAATATGGAACAGAACGCCGAGAACTCAGCAGTAAAAAGTAAGTCCAAAAATAAGAATGCAGTTTCGTTTAACATATTTTAATCTGGTTTTCAGGTTTTTTGGTATTCTTCAAACAGTTACTTATGTTTGTATTTCTGGCGTATACGCTTAACAAAGATAAATAAATGAATGAAAGAATAAATGCATAAAAAATAAATAATCAAATAAACCAGAATAGCAAATACGCTATAAGATGATTACGACACTGCTTACATTCTTTCGGTTTTAACGGTACTCAGTAGTACAACTGTCAACTGGTTTAGCTGAAACATGTGTCATAGTTCTGTTAAACGTGATTGAAGTATAAAAATCTTAGATGTGAATCTATGTATCTATCTTTAAAAGAAAGATTTTCCAAAAAAAAAAAAAAAAAAAAAAAAAAAAAATCTCATCTAAAAAAATGAGAAAAGGTTGTACTTTTAAATGTTATGTATTTTGTCTTTTTTTTCTGAAGAAGAGGGAGTAATCCAAAGAATAAATGACCGCTTGCCTATTCCCTCTGAGCAGAGCTTCAGTACAAATTTGAATTGCTTCTTCGACATTAGTTGTTATTGTACATTCGTGATTAATCAAAATCAACCCATAGTAGAAAATAGAAGTATAAAATAGAAGCAGAAATAGAAAATAAAACAGTATGTATTTATAACATTTGTGTCTTTTGCTTTATATTTTACAGTCTTAGAAAAGTATTTTCTGTATCTATCCAAAACCTTAGCATATACACAACTAGTATGAAGGAACGATTAATTTTCATCAATTAAATGATGAAGAAGCCTGATGAAGCCTAGGACTCAAGTACTTACGATGGTAAGTCGCCACAAACGATGTATCTCGAATGCGAGAGCCCCTAGTGGTTTACCCGGAAAACATACGAGTCAATTTTAGAATTTAATTTCCGGACGGCACATGTCATGGTAGCTCAATAGGTAAGATTGACTGGACGGAAGCCAGGAGATCCGTGGTTCAAATCCCGACATTGTCATTGATTTTTTTCAGTTTGACTCTATTTATCTAAAGCCTTAACCCATACACGGCTACTGTGAAGAAATGATTAATTTTCATCAATTAACTTAAATAATAAGTATTTTCTGTGATTCATCCTCACTAATCTGAGTGCTTAAGGCACCCGGAGGATTTATACAGATTTAGTGATTACCGCATGAATACCTTACTATTAGAATTCCTACGATTCCTTTCCACTTCCGTGGCATCCCATTGTTGTTGCCAATTTAATTTCAAAACGCGCCTAATTTAGCTATAGTTTCTTCCGATTATTATTTATTCCTCTATTCACATTCCACTCCTCTTAGACCAACATTTTGCTCCCTTCATTTTAATTAAGACATGTGTTGACCAAATTCTTTTTGTGAGTAGGAATGGTCCATTGAGGACACACGAAGATTATGAAGAAGATCCTTCCAACCCAAAGTATACTTCGTTTAAATTTTTTATTGTATGTTTATTTCACAAACGAAGTCTGTTACAATTTGAATTAAGATGCCGCGTTTATGATAGTTGCATGACAAATAAAGTGTATTATTTTGAATTTTCTGGGAATAGTCTGTGAGGTCCTCTTCACCTGAATTAATTTTGTGCAATTTTGTACACCTGGGTAGCCTGTAAGTTTTAAATACAAACTTTCTGAACAAAAATATGTAGATATTATTAAAACTCACCCTTTATGAGAAATAATTGTTTGCAGTATTAATCATTTCTGAATTTTGTTTCTTACGATTATCATTTTCAAACATTCTTTGGTGCTAAGTCTCCATTCGTTTGTTTATAGTCATTTAAATCCGGAATTTCGTTGTCAACAAATACGATACTCCCCTTATGCTCACAGAAATCTGTAATTAAAGTATTTCTGCAAACCCTTAACTACATGAACTTGAAATGCGAATAGAAGGAATAATTAGTCTATGCAAGAATAATTATAGAAGAAAGTATAGAGTAAGTTTTATTTGAAAATCCGATCAGTTGATTTACATCTATGTTCAAAATATAAAGCTTTTGTATAATTAGCTGCAATTGCTAGTATAATACATTTGTATTGTAGTTTTGTGCTTACTGTCAGAAGGAGTATAGTTGCAGCTGAAATAGAGAAAGGTACTTCAATGCACTGTTCTAGAGCTTTGATCGAACGATGCCGGCGTTCTTCAAAAGTTGTAGTCATGATGATCAGTAGGTCATAAAGCTGTGAAGCATTATTTAAATGAGTTAAAATTTCATAATGCGGACCTTTCACCAGGAGATGACGCTGCCAGAACGGGTTTTTTGGGTAAGCGGCCAGTTGCGAACCTAAGAACGTGTAAGTGTGCCTACTTACAAAAAGTAGTTCCTTTTTATTAACGCGTTACAAGCGTAATGGTTACAGGTTACTCCACACGTGCAACAAGCCAAGTGACGAGTTTATTTTAGAAACACGTACATGACATAATGCAATAGCTATGGGTAGTATATGTCTGGGGCTTACAAGTTACTTTTGACAGAGATATCTGCACTTGCTCCTCGCATAACACCATCGCTTGCCAAAAACACACTGCAATTTGAGTTCAAGGGCGGCGTAGAAAAGTACCACAAGTTTTGTGGAATTAATAGGAGAGATTAAAGAATACAAAATTAGAAACATAATACATCAGCTGCATGCTGGGATTATTACATTTGTAAAAATTATTGTTTAAGAAATAATATTTAGCATTCGTGTAAATGAACTTTTGCTTTACGAGTTTTTGTTTCCCCTTTGCATTAATTTTATAAAAAAAAATCTACCTATCAGGTATAAAGCATTATTTCCCGTAACATTTGGTGCCCCTCTTTGTAGCCTATCTATTTTCCATGTTCCTTCAGTCATTTTATTTATGACATTCTCTCCCCCTCTCTCAAAGTCACCTATATTTAAGAATGATGTAGTAGTAAATTAGAGAACTTCAAATGCTTTATTTATAATGCATATTAATAGCTTGCTAAAAGTAATGTTATTATTCTAGAACTACAACTTTGATCTTAAGTAGAGTTGTAAGCAGTGGATGAATGAGCGACTGTGTTACACTAATTCTAATTTACTTAAAATATTTTAAAACAATTTATGATCTAAATTTCTGAAGTTTTGCAATTACTTTTGTTCCTCTACCACCTACTGTTGTAAGTTTTATATTAAACTGATAATTCGTATCAAAATTTCACTGGGAATATACAGCTGGAATCCTCTTTCAGACACACACACACACACACACACACACACACACACACACACACACACACACACACACACACACACACACAAACCTTTCCATCTATTCATAGGTATTCTGTGTCTACTTTTGTATAGCACAACCTAAGACGGAAACTAGGATTAAGCGCTAAAACTTCTTGGTAAGTTCAGCATCTCCAAAGGAGAAGATGTTCAAGAACATCGCCTACCTCATACTACCAATTAAAAGGAAATATGTTCGTAATTTATTACATTTTTCATAAACGGCTATAATTTTTATTAGAATGTCCACCTGTACTGTTAGTACGGAGAATTCTCTGAATACCCTGTGAGATTTTATGAATTTTTTATCTTGGTATAAGGACACTTTCGCAGTTCAATAAACGATTAGCAAAGAAGTATTTTCAGTCTTTAATTTCCAAAATTTATGGGAAGTACTTTTACTTCCTCTACTACATATAGAAGTATAATTTGTTATTAGGTTTCACCTCAAATACCTATGCCTTGTTGCCCTCTGAACCCTAAAAAGAAATCTTGGTTATATAAGAATCTTGAAATATAAGTTATCCATCTTCAAAACATTCGATAAAGATACTTTCAAGAAAATTCTGCAGCCCAAATTTTCGTTACTTGGAAATATTTGTTGAAAAAAATAATTACTTCCTTAAAAATGAATCTGAAATTTTTAATTAAAATACAATGTGTCTAACATATTTTCATGACAAATTACTTAAAAATCTTGAATTTGTGACAGTAGCATCTGAAGCCCTCTTCATTTTAGATTACTTTTATGTAGCTGGCAAACTGTAATAGATAGAAAAAAATCTTACTGCTATTCAGCTAATCCCCTTTTATCTGCAGCGAAGTATGTAATATAATAATTTCTTAAAATGAAGTAGATAGAACAAAATATTTTGTAAGAATAGTTTATTGAAGAACCAGTGTTCGACTCCTAGCATCCACAAAGTGAGATTTGTGTTACGGTTTTCTCCGGGACTTCCCACGCCATCATTTCATAAATTGTTCCATTATCATCTTTCCTTTCATCCACTTCGCCCCATTCCATTAATATACTTTCCTCGCTCTCGTTACGGGATCGGGCTGATCCACTGTTGCGGCTCCCTAAAGTGACCCTAACATGGCATAATGGATAGAGGACCATAAGTGAACAGGTCTGTGTCCTATACTAAGAAAAGAAGTAGAAGTTTATGTAGAATAGGTATAGAAAATCACGTAAATATAACACTTTACGTGTTTGCGGCTTTGTATGTCCACGAACTTTATGTCTTTTCTTCGTTTTCTTTCCTTATATTTTTGTTTAGTATTTCTTCATTTATCATCACTGCGTATATTTCCAAGAATAAACATCATTACTCTTTCCGTGCGGTGAAACCTTCTTGTTTAATATTATACCAGGAAACATCTTTCGCAAAAGCTTCAATTTCTTTAATAATCCAATTTGAGTGCAAAACATACAGAATTTAGTATTTTAAATGGAATCACATAGTCCGGCAGTTTATATTTTAAATATTCTCATGATAAGAAGTAAAAATGTTGGAAGAACTGGCCAAGGTACAGCACTACCTGATAAAGGTGTATTCGAGTAAATTATTATAGGAAATAAGTTAAGACCTGGACATAAATAAGACCCCAATCGTAGCTCAAATGAAGATCATAAAGCGTGTGATGATTTACGAGAAATTTTCAGGCTAAGAAACACAGCAAACAGACATAAATCTGGTGCAATAGTTAGCTATTGATCCGGGGGGAAAGGAATAACATGCACGGCCTCCCTAATTTAAGTATGGAAATATCTCGTGAGTGAAAACAGTAAAACGGAAATCCTAACTTTATTAGCTGTGCCATTGCAGTAGCGAATCCTTATGTCTCGGATTTCCCTGCTAGCAGAACGACGTCGGTATAAAATAAGGGATATCTCCGATATGGTTACCCCCCCCCCCCCCAAAAAAATAGGCATTTGATATAAATTGTGTGATTTAACGAAGTCTATATTTATGATAGCACATTGTTTCTGTCTCTTAAGGTTTCTGAGTAACGCAAAAATGATTTCGGAATGATTAGAGAAAATTCAAGATATACACTTTAATTGATATGACATCATATATATTTATGTGAGTACGTGTGTGTTATTTTAATAAAATCATTACAGGTATTTTTTTAAAAATAAAAAAAATAAAAATTATCCAAGTAACTGAACGGGATTAGGTCTGTGGCCCACATTCGGGAGGCTCGGGTTTGATTCCCGTGGCCGACCTATCTGGCCCATGAGTTTTTTTAGGGTTTTCCCGGGTCGTTAAGCGAATAATTGTTAAATATTGCTTTCGAGACACAAAAGGTTAATGTTCACATGTTTAACAATTCAACGCTGCCAAATAAATATTACAGTATTCATAGTACATGCAATGTTACATGTTATATTATTCGAATACTACTGTTGGCTCTGTATTTCAGTATTCGTACTGGGTAGATAAATTATATCCCTCCCCCAATTTCTTGTCCTTCCTTTCCATCTTCATTGTCATTCACATCTGGTGATTTCTTTCAGGGTAGAAGTGTCGGCGGGAGTCTCGGCAGGAACACATTGCAAAACCTGAATCTCAGTTCAGTATTTCTGATCAGTATTTTCTCCGAAACTCATGCACAAATGCTATATCTTACATTCCACCATGAAGCTCTCAGAAAAGTCAGGAAGCATTATTTCTTATTGGGAAACGTTAAATGTGCTAATTTTATATGCATTGTCTTAGAAACTATTTAAGATATGATACTGAATTTTTATAGCATGTAAATACATGATTTCTAGTTTATTCTGTTATAGAAAATATCTCACTTTTACTTGTTAAGCAAGTCTATTACAATTGAATTGGATTGAACTGCATTACGGAATGGAGGGAATTCGGCACTGCTACCTGTCTTGACCTTTTGCACCTATGGCCCAAGTGGGGCATCCCCTGGAGGAAGGATGAGGTGAGAGGAGACAGAGAGAGAGAGAGAGAGAGAGAGAGAGAGAGAGAGAGAGAGAGAGAGAGAGAGAGAGAGAGAGAGAGCCACGACAGTGCAGAAGGCAGGATCGCTACATTTTACTTAGATGGAAACTCCCCGGTAGGTCAGCAGAACCGGCAGCTCACGCGTGTGCGGTCCGGAAACGGAGAAACCATGAGACTGAGCTCGCAAACCAGAGACCGTCCTACAGGAAAGCTTTAGTTAGAGCATATTATCCTGCCATGCAGCACAGAGGTACCCGCCTACACTTCTACCCTGAATTAGACCCCTAAATGTTGAATAATGTGAAATGATACCGGAGGTTAAAAGGAGGGACATTAACCTACCTAGCACTCGCCTGGTGACCCAGGAAAACCCACGGAAAACCCATGGGTCAGATAGGCCGTTCACAGGAATCGAACTTGGGGCTCCCGAATGCGGATAGCAGACGAAATCGTCTGAGCCATCTCGCTCGAACTGTTATAGATTACCATCCATTAATACTAAAATGTAGTAAATTATCTGAAAAGTAGGTTTATAAGACTACTAGATATCTTATTTTTCTAAAATTACATTTTCTAATGTTTAGAGGTAATGCATAGAGTTCTTTTCAAAGCCAAAATGGCAGAGGAAAACAATAACTCATATTGTTACAGGGGAAAAAAGAATGAGGCTTTAACACAAAAACATTCTCACACATAGTTTAGCAAAAGAAAATTTTACCTAAAACAAACTAAAATTTACACTTAAGAATGGGCATCACGGTCAGTTTAAGTGGAACGAGGTGAAAACTACTAATCACATTGGGAATGTCACTGGTTCGATCCCTGTCGATCTAACCGTCTGGCTTGGGTTTT
>CM060955.1:50913528-50923528 GCA_030765055.1 Mantis religiosa
AATGTTTTCCAGCCTCAATAGTGTCTGGTTTCTTGCAAATGATGCACTAGGGCGCGTAGTTTTTCTATGAAGGTATGCGCCTAAGCAATTATGACCGGTCGTTAAAGGGAATATTGCTACCGATTTTCTTCTGGATAATCAGAAGTTAATTTCACGTCTTCAAAGTTTATTATTTTTATCTGGACTTGTAGTTTTAAAATCATATTCTTGAAATTATTTGATAGTATTAATTTGTAATTTTCAGACGTTGGGCTGATCACCCATTCCAGAATCTCTCTGATCAGGAAAGCTCTGATCCTCAACCCATTGCCTACGGGCCTCGAGGTTGGGCGGTTCATAAGGCCCTATGTTCCACTTAAGGAAATACAGGAGTTCATTCATTCAGTCATTCATTCATTTGTAGTTTGGCAGAGTGGAAAGAAATTATTAATTTTTTTGAATATTTAATATTTTGCTTTTATTGCTAGCATGTCAACCTGTTTATTTCCAGCTAATCCCACATGTGCTGGGATCCACTGTAGAACTGTTTGCTTATATTTTGTAGCAGCTTTAGCGAATGAAGTATTTCAAGTATTGTACTATTATTTGAATATTGATACGTTATTGCTGATAACACAATTTCGGAATTAGGGATATTGTTCAATTTAATAATATACTTAAAATGTTGTTTTAAATGGTACTAATGGCTCCTACCCCTCCATCAACACTTGTATTTAGATTTAGTGGTAAAAAGCAAACAGCTTGTAGTATATTCGAACAAAAACAACATTTCCATTGTTTTACATTTAATTTTAGTTTGACTGTACCACTATGTTTTATATGTGCTATTTTCAGTTAAGTGATCCTCTAAGTTAATTTCCATTTGAGAGAAGCAATCTTGGAAACTTTTATATATCTAAATAGTGATTTTATATATATATTCGAATTGGTCTAAACTCTCAGTCTATAGCCTCAAATTTGGAATACTTTTATATATACAGAAAAATAAAGTTTTGTTAACAGGCTCAGTTTTTAAGTAATTAAACGATGAAGTTCATTCTGTGGAAATGTTTAAGCTAAAAAATTAGGTTTGCAATAGAAACCTTTTCCCAAACTATTAGAACAATTAAGCATTAAGTATCATAATTTATTAACCTACTGTTACAGTGAAATTATGAAATACCTCATTAGTTTAAAACAATCCAATGCGGAACCATTTTTTTTCAAATCATTAATTATTGTATGCATCGGAGGAAGAAATTCAAGAGTTACACTATATTTTACATATATTAAAACCCTAAATGTTGTATTGATGTTTGAAGTCAACCCAATTAAAATTAATTTTAAGATTTTTCAGATGGATTTCGTTAAGGATTTTTTTTCTTTGCGTATATTTTGTATTTCTTTTTGAGCTAAGGGAAGCTTTTATTTTATTATTCAGTTACACCTTTATTATAAAATTTCTTGTTCTAATCTACTGTCCTGTTACATTCTGTGGAGTTGTAGAACTAATTTCCCTGTTGGTCTTCATTGCCTCGTTGAGCGATTCCGCAGTTCTTTCGATAATACGTTTGACATTGAACACATGCACATTTAAAAATATTTCTTTCATTACTGGCAACCAGCTGGAGTTTCGTGAATTACACATTAAAACTCGTGCTGATCCAGTCTTTTTATAAGTCATATCATTATGCAGGAAATGCTTTAATGTTACAAAAGCTTAATCTCTGAGAGTGAAAAAGTATATTTAACCAATGAATAAAATGAAATTTAAAGTTTACACTTTTTAAACTTTGAGCATTAATTTCATTTACTTGGAAGTAAGGTACTCGCGGTCATGACAATTTATTCTGTTATGTGATAATTTTGAATGAGTTTTTGTAGCATTTTCAGAAGAATGTGTATAAATCTACACAACTTAGCAATTTCAGTATCTCCCTGAAGGTTGTCATTTTTTGTTTTTACTTTTTCCTTTAACTACAATGGCCATATTGGCGGCCGTTCTCCTTTGGAACATATCGAAGGTGTTAGTTCGTATTCTTTAGCTTTTTTTAATCATTAGATCACACACACAAATTCACATTCACACTCATTCATACTTCCAGACTCTGGGGAAGATAGGGAATTATCTTCGTCGGAGAAAAATCCCCATTGCCACCGCCGGGAATCGAAACCGGGACCCCTAGCACGGCTGGCAGGTACTCTACCGACAGAGCTACGGGGCCAGCTAGGTTGTCATTACACAAAGATGGTTGAAGGATATGTTTCTAGGAGCCAAAGTCTCTGGAATCATACAGATATTATGCTGTAACTACATACGTGTAGTAGAATTATTGCAGTAGAAGACAGCAACCTCATTTAACATGCTCGGGCTAAAGCAACATCGCCTTCCTGATCCAGGGCTTCCAGGCATGCAATCTCCTAATTCTTAGTAGCCCTTTGGACTCTAATTCTATCGGAATCAACTGCAAAATAGGAATTTTACTTTCCTTACTACATACGTAGTAGGAAGAGGTATTGTACCACATCCCAAAAACTCAGTATTGCTGAGCGAAAATAAATAATGATTCTGAGGCCCTCTATATTTAGAAAAAGAAGAAGAACAGATATTCAAGAAAAGCGTTCCTATGTGTGCGGTGTGCAGATTTGTATCAGCATGTCAAAAATGAAGAGTTGGATAAATTGCAATCGTCATATTCAGTTTGGACATCCATCAAGAATGCATCACGAAAAGCTTTACAAAAGTTTCCTGACCCCAAACTATCTCTTACATGGAAAACTTCTAAGTTATTGCGATTTTCTCAAAGGTTACCCTTATAATTTAGATTAAAATAGTATATAATTAAATATAGTTGCACTGTAAATAATAATATAATAATAGCGTATGTATCCATTGAAGGGCAAAAGGCCTCCTGCTAGAGGGTCTTGTGCAGAATTCACTCAAATGAAAAAGATTTGCAAGTTCTCGCCAGGAAATTTAATTTTTGCACTCTATAGTGCTGTCACTGTCACTGTCACTTGATTTCACTAACACTGTAACAGTGAAGTCAACTCAAACCAAACTAACCAAGTAATTTGTAGGATACACTGAAGCGAAAATTCAAATTCTCGGTTTGAATATTTTATACATAGTTCGAGAGGATAGCGAATGTTGCATATAGCACACCGGTTAGTAAAATACGTTTTTAGGTTTAAATACATTCTTTGTATTTGCATTTTGAATAACAAGGTGATTGAACGTTAATATGGATATAATATTATTCATTAAAATATACTTTAGATACCAAAGATGAAAATATAAAGAGGGAAAAATAATTCATAATAACTTCACTGTACTATTATGGTTCTGCAAAAATATTTGGAGAAATATTTTGAATTCCAAACTTAGAAATAAGTTGAAAAAAGTAGGTTAAAGGCATTTTCAGAGGAAAATGAAATCCTGTCAGTACTTTCAATGACCAAACAGATACTTGAAGGGACCCGAGTGATAGAAACTGTCATAATAGCAGAGACATTCAGACATTCCTCGTTCAGACACTCAGATATTCTTAGAATCAAGTTTAAAGAATAACGATTGATAGGAAGGAGCTGTTTGAGCATGGAATTCTGTCCGAGTACCAAATGGAGCATACGAGTTCTGATACGAATCTGATTCTCCATTCCAAAGTGAATTAAGTGTTTCCACAATCCCTTTTGTCTTTCATGTTCTAAGGTGTGAATGCTTGGACGTTAACGTAATATTTAAATTAGTCAGGAGAAGCAATAATTACTCATAAATCATCGTTACTGTTCTTGTTAGTCGTAAAGCATCAACTATATAAAGAACTTTCTCATGGACGTTCATTAATAAAGTCATTAAATTGAGGGTCAGATGTTTGAAGCTGTTACCGACTTTTTCTCAATATTAAATAAAAGTATACGTTGTAAAGGCAAGGTAGAAGAAGGCTATTTTGGGTAAGGAAAGCTGCCCCTCTAATGAAACCTTTATTAAGGGATACTACTCGAGAAGTTCCAACCTTTTACATGTGCACTTCATATGTATTCTTTTCTGTTTCGTTTCCGTAAAACCGAGCTAATAATTTTCATTATAATGTCATATGTTTGATACACTGATATAAGAAATGATGTGTATTTCTTCGATTTCTTGTAAATATATGAACTTTTTTACAATATTGAATTTTGTGTAATATTTCGAGGAAATCTTAACAGATAGATGAAGGCTTTAACTGCAGCAAAAGTGTAGGGCTTCTCAAAATATACATAGGTTTAGCATGGGATTGTTTGAAATGAAGCTTGCGAAAACAGCATTCAAATGTTAGTTTGTGATTACAACCTCGCATTACAATAAAGAGGAGAAACATGTAAGAGGCAGATTCGTGAACTTTCAATCCTACTCCTTAAGTGACAGATGCGAAATACTTTTGCATTATGGAATATCTTAAAAACTGTTTACACCACAGAAGAACTGTCGGATACTAATTGTTTGTTAACTAGCTCTATAGTTCTCCTGCAGTGAGAACATTTTGTCTACCTTATAAATTTTTTTCCAGATAACTTGCCCTGAGCGAGATTCAAACTCGGGACCTCTTGAACGTGAGGCAGACACGCTATCGTCTAGGCTACCGAGGTGGGCATAAAGTTTTTTGTAGAAAATAATTCCAAACAAAGAAAGTTTACAAGACATCTTCAGAAATTTAAAATATGTATTTTACTTCTGATGTTGATATAAATACATATCTGAGGTCTTAATTAAAATCATTGAGCTGCTTTTGAGAAAATAAAAAATAACCAAAGCGTAAGGATAGTTTTGGTTGATGACTTTATTCATAGACGCCCACCGCAAATCTTTCTTTAAAATTCTTTTATGTTGGGGTTAAAGGATCATAAAGGATCGTTCATTTCCGGAGGAGAAATCTCGAAAATAATATATTTCCTTTTACCTACTATGTAAACAAATTAGTAAGTCATAACAGAAACTAGTGGTGTATAGTGATGTAGCAGTCCTGAACACTTGTATAAAGTGACATTGCTACGGAGAGACATTTATACGAAGTCTTCTTTTCAACCTGATGAATTAGAAATGTAATGTTGACATCTGTACAGAATGACCACTAACGATTGCTAATAACCGATTTTGTAATTTTTTTAGGTAAACGCTAGCATGCAAGTTCGACATCCTAGATTGCTGTTGTTAGAAGGAAGTTCGTGGTGAGTTTTATACTCTTGTGCAAATTCGAAGTGAGCTGACACTGAGTCATTTCCAGGTAACACCACCGGAAGATAGTGTCCTTTTTTAATTGATTTTGTTCTTTTGTATATTTTTAAACTTAATTACAACGTTTACATGATATACTTAAGAATGCTTTGACATAGTCCCGAAGTCACTTTTCTCTTTACGGCATTTCTGTGAGTAAGCCACACAAGCCAAAATCGATTTAAGTTGCCATGAACTTGAAAGTTTTGTAATGACTTTGGAAATATCTCGTCTGTGTTCGTTGTTGATTTGTTCCCGTTCAAATTTAAAACTAATTGGCTAAACTAGTGGCCGTAGTACTGTATATCTTCTTATAAATTATTTATTAGCGAGTTAGAATGAACATTAGGATGAACTCTTCAAGATATTTGTTTATTCTTTAGATTCAACATTTCAGAGACCTTGGCCGGGATTATATTGGCACTGTAAGGGTTGAACACTCTAAACCTACACTAATGGTGCAAATACAATTAATTTTTAAAAATCTCAATTTATACAGTTATAAAATATTAAATATAAAATATTCGGTTGATTTTGAAACGGGTTTTCACCTTACCTGAGCAGTTGAGTTTCTTTCAGTTACTAATATGTTGTATATATTGTCGCGGTAACGTGCATTAAAGTTTCGGCGCAAATATAAAGAGGCGGATAGGTTTCACGTAGATAACGAGCTTGCGTAAACAATTAAACAAGCACCGGCAAGCAAGATAACTGAGGTAAAGGCCTCGCCGTCATAGATTAAGTTACGCTTCTAGAATGTAATAGAATATACGTCATTAGATGCCTTGTTTTCCAGAAACATCTAGTGTTTGACAGAACATTCTGGTAATCATGAATTGGTGTATAAAAAGAAGCTTTGGCTAGTGATGAGTGAGTTGTGAAACGAGAATGCTGGAAGTGTTATTGTAACGAGAGCTAATGATGTAATCTGCTGTCACTGTTTGTTATTGTCATCGATCTTGGTAGACTAATGGTATAGGTAACGTAATGCTGCTGTAATCTATAAGAGTATTTCTACGAAAATAAAGGAGATTTTTAATTTCTGCAACTCGGGCTTTTTATTCTACGAACTAACAAAGTCACAATATTGTGGCTTTGTGGGTTCACAGAACTAAAAGTCCGAGTTGCAGATATTCCAAATGTTCTTCATTTCCGTAGAAATAAAGTTTTCAATTCTCACGTAACGACATTACGTCACATACACAACATAATCTACCAGGGTTGAGGACCACACAAACAGCGTTCTGATTACATCTGCTTACAACACTCCTGTTACGTCTCTCTGTTTACGACTGCCTTTGGCGAGTCGTCGCTTCTTTAAATACCTCCACTGATAATTTCTAGACTGTTCCGGAACAATCAAGAAACCGAACGCTATCCATCAATTGAGATGTTACATGAATGCCCTAACGTTATCTGTTTTGGCATGCCTTTTATCTCAGTGATACACTATCCGACTGTTATCTTTATCTGCAGGCTCTTTGAGTACACAAGCCGCGCTTATCTCTCGGCACCGAGCTTGCTGTGCTCTTCGCCACGACAACATTATTAAATTTAAAATGATATTCTAGGAACTGACCGAAGGGCACCGTATTACTCTCTGTAATAATTTTCCAAATTTTTCTTCCTTGGTCATTCCCAAGGGTATTTTTGGAGTCCGTATAAATGTCAACAAACTACATCTCCTTACAAGTGCTGCATCATATAACTGTCACAACTTCGTCCTGGCTTGACTCTCCATATGCGCACGTAAAAATAGATGATCATTCAACTAATATGGGCAGATTATCTACGACGCTTTCTGAAACCGGAATGTTGATCCTATAAAACTACATGTTGCTAACTATCGAAGCTCCTGAACCGCTCTTATGCATTCACCGAAAACTCCATACCCTCCTAATTTCGTGCTCAGGAATAGGAACACCATCCTCTAGTCCACTATGCCATGGTATAGCATTCGGTGGACCGTTTTCATTTCCTTTGGATTTATTTGTGGTTGTAAAAAATTGATGAAAATACTTTTATTATTTCCTTGGATTTCTTTAATTAGTCTGAAATTCATTTACATCACGTAAAGTACCTACATTTTATTTTTGCAACTCGAGTTAGATACGGTGTATGCCGTTAACATTTCTAGAGTGATGTAACAAGGATGTTTTGCTCTACGTCTTTTCCTACACCGGATCTACAAAGACAGTTTAATTGGTATTTAGATCAGCTATAAGCTGTCAACTGTCACAGGCTTTCAGAAAGGTTAATTAACTCGACCTCGAGATAGGCAACTCGTTCAAACCATTTTCCCCATCAAATAAAAGGAAGATTACAATTCATTTATCTTCCAAGTTCATTCTGAAGACAAACTTTAGAATTCCTGGAAATTAAGTTACAGGATATATTCTGTTTCGTAATCTTAAAACTTATATTTAACTTCCAAAAGAAGATACCAATCTCCCAAGGGCGATTTTATATACAGAGACATTTTGAAGCGTCAGTTCTTATTTTGTATAAAAAAGGGAAAAAAGAAAGCTTCAAGATTTCGCTTCATCCTGATTCAAATACGAAGTGACTAATTCAAGTTTTATTGGACAGAAGTGGAGCTACACTTGTACTTAATTAGATTTTGTAGCTCAAGCTGTTCGCATGCCTACATGCCATTCATTTTTGTTTTGTCTAAATCGTAATTTTTAGTTGCAACCGCGACCAAGCTCCCAGTTGAATAATACTGGCTGCAGAAGCCATGGTTGATAACATACGTTATTGTTAGATAGAGTCAACTTGAAAAATAAAATGCCATGGCCGGGATTTGAACCATAGATCTTCTGGTTTGTGCACAGTCGCTCTTATCCATTGAGCTACCATAGCCAACGTACCGTCCTGACATTAAATTCTCCACTAGGTGCTCTCGTTTCCGAGATACACCGCTTGTGGCGACTTACCATTGTAATTACTTTGTAAGTATTGTAAGAATTTAATGTCAGGACGGCACGTTGGCTATGGTAGCTCAATGGGTAAACGCGACTGGATGCAAACCAGGAGATCGGTGGTTCAGATCCCAGCCATGGCATTGAATTTTACAAGAACCTTAGCCTATATAAGGCTACTGTGAAGAAATGATTAATTTCTACCAATTAACTCAAATAAGTTATTTTTATTTCCATTTTCTGCATGTTCAGATTCATTCAAAAAGAAGCATTTGTATTTTCCAAACATGGACTGCCATGTAGACTAAACGTAAACATCTGACAGTTGATTGGCTCATAAGTCCTGGAGTCTGTTTTTAATTGAACATATTTGCGTGGGTTTTATTTATTCCATAGAGGATTATGCGTTCTGTTTATTTTTTGTATGCCTACATTCCGTTTTTTCTTTCCCTGTCAATAGGATGGAGTGTCAAGGAGAAAACAAAGAGCTTTTCGGTATTTTTTTACATTAAATGGAGGGTCAAAGACATGAAGCTGTTCTTTGCTGTAGACTTGACAGTCCATTTTATTGACCTGATTTAGAACAAACCGTACTGTCCAGCTTCTTAAAGCATTACCATGGCTTTATCTTTGTTAACAGAAACCTCTCAGATAATGCACGATTATTCTTATAAGAGTGAGAGGGGAACTACCGCGCTTCCCGGAGCCGTGTTAAGCACCAATATATGCATCACTTCAGACAATGGAGGGTGCAGGAATCACAAATGACAGATAGATGTTATGTCCAAGTGGAGCATTCAGTGCATTATCTGAGAGGTTTCTATTGCTAAAGATAAATACATGGTAACCATTCGAACAGCACAATAATACATAAGAATACACAAACTGAAGACACTATTTTATATTATCCTGCTGCTGAAACCGTTACCATGGCTTTATCTTTGTTAGTAGAAACCTCTCAGATAACGCACTGATTATTCTGATAAGAGTGGGAGGAGTACTGACGCGCTTCTCGATCGTGTGTTAAGCACAAATGAACGCATCTCTTCAGCGAATGGAATGCGCAGGAATTACAAATGACAGATAGATGTTATGACCACGTGCAGTAATCAGTGCGTTATCTGAGAGGTTTCTATTAACAAAGATAAAGCCATGGTAACCATTCGAGCAGAGCAGCACAATAATAAAGCACATAATTCTCTATCAAATAACATAAAGCGCATTGCCAAATCATTTCATTTCGCAAGTAAAAGTTTAGAAAACGCCAGGACGTTTGATTTGAAAACAAGTTTTACACTTAAAAAATTCAAATTGAAAAAGGTATTAGAGACTACTGTTACATGCCTCTTACTGGGCGTTTAAGAAGAACATTACTTTCTCTACATGACCTTCAAATTGTATTCCAATGTGTGTGTTTGAATCGACAAGGCAATGTTGCTAAGAATGGCACTTGAAAAGGTTCACCCTGTTTCTTGCACACCTGCTAGGAACCGGCAGGTCTCAAGGAAAATATTACAGCCAATTCATCAAAGCCGTCCAGTACAACATACTTCACTGGTAGCCGTGCTCATTACCATCGTGGTACCATTCGTTTACTTTTAATTGCTTCTTCTCAAACAAACCATCCGTTAACCTGCTAAACTCATTTACGAAACGCTTAACTTCGATTTGCTTTAATGAAATAAGAGATTTAATAGTAGCACATAAATAGGTAGTCTGGTTAGCATGGCCTTCAATGTCGGTCTAGGAGGCTACTGGCCTGCTGATCCTAAAATCGTGAGTTCATAACCCGCTTAGACTGATAACATTTTATTGTGTTTAGAGCGACAGTTACCCCGGCGGGGCA
>CM060955.1:50926028-51006028 GCA_030765055.1 Mantis religiosa
ATTATTATTATTATTATTATTATTATTATTATTATTATTATTATTATTATTATTATTATTATTATTATTATTATTATTATTATTATTATTATTATTATTATTATTATTATTATTATTATTATTATTATTATTATTATTATTATTATTATTATTATTATTATTATTATTATTATTATTATTATTTATCAACAGTTCTATATGAACAGTGGATGTTAATATTCTTTCTATTGTCGCTCTGTGGCATCCTCTTCGGCCCCTAAAGCTTTGTCCTTCACAATTTATTCTAATACACAGATAGACGGCATACTAATGGAGGGGATACCCAGGCAAGAGATCGTTTGTACACGTACTCAAGAGAAGAACGGACGACATGAAAGAAATTATGTGCCACAAGGGCGGCTATCGCAGATTACAGAGAAGAGCTCCTTCCCATTTACAGTTTTCGCCACAGCTAGGAGGCATTCAATGGCGACCCGCTCTGTGGCTCATTGGCTCCCCTCCAGCGGGAATCATGAAAATCTAGATTCAGTAATGGAGACTCAAACGGCCACCTTCTGACAGAGCCCAGGAAAAATTCCAAATCGCAAACCTGTGCTCCATCTGCCTTTGACCGACATGGTCCCATATTGAAAGAGGAAGGTGAAATGAGAGGAAATTGGAGAGAGGTGATTGGTGTTAGAAGATACTACTCTCCATAATTCGTTTTGTTAGCCATGGAATGACACGGAGAAGCTAATGATTGTAATCGAACCCAGAACCTCTCACATGCAAGGTTTATGGTTTCCACAGATCTATCGTGCTCGGTAATTCTAATACATATATTTGAAAGCAGCTCCTTCTCATTCATTGTCAAACCCAATTTCTGTTCTTTTTTCCTTTCCTCTTTGTCTTTTTTAATTTATTTACGACAGATTTTCAGTACATGACTTGTACAATATCTATAGTTTTGGCAAATTACTTATAACCCATAAATAATATGAAACATGTATACCTAAGGGGTGTCGCCCACCGTATTCCCAATAGTATTTAAGGTTATGATATTAGGTCTATGTGTGGTTTTCTTCTCAATCTTCTGCTGTTTCCATTTAGAGTAGGATTTACTGATATCTGTAGTAACTATGGATTAGTATGTTGCAAAAATGAGTTGTATATATTTTATAGCTCTCTCGGAGGACTACAGATACCTCCGGCACATCTTTCTCAACTCAATATAGAAGTAAACGATATTATAATTTTCTTACAGCAAAATTATATTGACATAGCAGGCACAGCTTCCTAGAACTCTCATCTTTTTCTTTTGCTCAATCTTTTTAAATTAGCTTCATTGTTTATATTACCTGCCTATTTAACATACACCTTTTCCTGTAAATCCAAATTTAAATAAATCCAACAGTGGATTACTGTTGCTTTTGGCTATTCGCGTTACCAATTTCACCCTCAGCAGAAAGCTTTCCAAGTGTCTGAAGCACTCCCTTTATTTATTGTTTATTTTGCCGTAAGACTACACGTTTCATTATCCGGATTAAGGTACAAGAAACATAATAATACATTGAAGGTACTAACTGCGAACGGAGACAGTTATTATATTTCGTCGAATTACTGAATACAGCTTCACAAATGTTCCGGTTTTCAGCTTTGGGCTGCCCATACTACACATCAAGGCAGTTCAAAGAATGCAAAATTACCGCCTAAGGCACAGCGCGGTATAGAAGTTCCAAATGTAAAAACCTATCAGTTCTTTATTATAATGAGAGATATCAACTGGAGCAAAACATGTGTGTGATTCCAGAGTAATATCCAAATTTATTATTCAACAGTGAATTTGATATATGATTGATACTTTATTTGCAGAAGTAGACGTTGAGCTACAGCTTTGTAAATTTATTGCTTTAATCACGTTCTCTAAAACAACTGGAATTTGTCGAATTTTTAACACGCAGAAGAATAGTACTTTGGTGGCACAGGAAATAAATTACAAGTGTTCGGTAATACCAGCTTTAACGTAGGTTTAAACAAAATGTCCGATCATAAAAGAGAAATAAAAGACAACATTATTTATTCTTCTATGTTGAAATTGGCAGTGTCTTCGATTACCACGTAAATAAGTTAGTATTATATTTTTTTCTCTAGAAAAACACTGTTTATCTTTAAATATAATGCATTCTTTATGATATTGCAGACAAGATATATCTAGAAGGAGTTCCGATTCAAAATTTCTGGCTCGGATCGAAGTGTATTCGCTACTTTCAGCCACAACCTTATTTAGAAACGGGGGTTTAAAACATGTTTTACCATATGCCGCGTCTCTCATTTACAGTGGGATTCGGCACTGCAACCAGTCTTGATTTATTATGCCCATACCCGAAGTGGGGCATCCCCACGAGGAACGATCAGCCGAGAGGGGACAGAGGGCAGGCGAACTAAGGAGTCATGATATTGCAGAAGATAGGTCCCTACCACTGACTAGTTGCAAAGTCCCCGACAGGCCAGTATAACCATTATCCCACCCATCGTAGTCCTGAATCAGTCCACCGGTCCAGAGACAGTCATATCGTCCTGCCATGCAACGCCGAGACTCCCGCCGATAATTTCTACCTCAAAAGTGACCAAAAGATGAGAGATGATGTGAAATGATAATGGGGATGAAATGGAGGGACAAGAAATTCGGGGGATGCAATTGATCCACCAAACAATCGCCTGGTGACTCGGGAAAACCCCTGAACGAACCCATTATTCAGGTAGGCCGAGAAGGAAGCCGGACCTGCCGAATGCGGGCCAAAGACGAAACCGCCTGAGCCATACTGTTCGGTTTCTTAGGGTTAATTTAGGCGACTGTGAGAATATGCGAACAAATTAGAGACTATAGCATTTTCACTGCACATATTGTATACTCAGTTTATTGATTTTATCTAATAGTATTTATTGAGCTTTTACTAAAGTACTATTTTACGCATCACGAAGATAGGCTTACATTTTGGCGGACTCGGGCAGGGACCACGGTTACACCACATAAATAGCTATCACTTAATGCTGATAGGCTCTGGTTCTTTGGACTAAAAGCAAACATCTGAAGTGCCTCATACAAATGAGTATAAGTGGTCATTTAAAAATATAGCCTCAACAATACAGAAATCGTTCTAGTCAGGTGTTGATACAATCTAGTCCATACATACAGTTTTCTTTTTAAATCTGCTCCAGTTTTTAACATCTATTTATAGTATGGAAGCATAACAAACTTTTATGTTTATTGCTACATTTACTAGTAAACAAGAAATAAATTCAAGACGCTTTATGTTTATCTAAACTGAAACCATAATTGTTATTTTGGTTTATACCAGCGAAGCGTGACTTCGGCGGGTCTGTATTACCTGTCTGCCTGGGGCATACCTTCCTCCTGGTGAGGAGCTGCAGCCACTACCGATTCCTGTAGGCTACAGTGTGCCCCTTCCCCTTAGGTATATACTCTACACCCCATTTTTGTGCATAAAATAAAATGTGCGGTGTTTAACGCCCGCTTTTAATACATATGGCACCACAGGCGGTGACACTGATAATACATGAGATGGACTGAGATGGTGTGGAAACAGGAGATCCCGGTGAAAATCCGCTCCAGCACCGTGTTGTCCACTACAAATCTCACTGTGCGGTTGTCTGGGATTGCCTGGGATCATGAACGTTTTCTGTGTAAAGATTTCCGTTCTACCGCATGTGTTCTAGCGCTAATCTAAAAGTCATTCACACGTTTTTCACATCAACATTCCAGCAAAGCTTGATAAATTACAAAATAATAGTTGTGTTTGAAGTTTTAGGCAGCAGACCTTTTAAAAAGAGACAAATTTATCTTGTGAAAGGAATAGCCAAATAACTATTGTTTAATAATGATCTTTATTAATATAATTATCTTCATGAATAACTGCAACGACGGTAAAATGTTTAAAAGCACGTTCGCGTAAGTTGACTTTCAGATTTGTTACTCTTTCCAAGAAATTATGAGAAATAGCTGAATTATGACAACACTTAAAAAATTGAAAAATTCAATCCAATGACAAGGAATATCTTAAAATCATGGTGCAGCAATACTTCGAAATGAAGTCTGTATTTTTACAGAGTTCTACGTTTTTCTGCAATATGCTTTGTATATTTCTTATGGCTTATCCCATATACAAATTTGTATGAAATAAATACAGATCGAAGATTTCAAACTTTATTCCTATGGATTTATGTTTAATTAGCCATTACTATACCATGAACGTATTGTAATTTAGTGAAAATCATTTTCCATGGTTGGCAATTTGGTGTCAAGACTTTCTTAAATCGTATTTATATCTTCGAAACATTCTGAACTTAGGAAGTTTGGCCCTTATCCGGTATTTTGTTTCTTAATTATGCTATTCAATCTCACATCTGCACATTTTAATGCCTTTATTTTTAATTTAATAAAGTTCCAAAGACAAATTTTCTTTGAAATCTCTATTTAGAATTGTTTGTTAGAATTCAAAGCTACACGCTCTACCTAAGTAATGTGTAGAAATGAGTGACCGGTTAAAAGAATATCCATGCGGGTGAAGTTGCTGGTAAGATATGGTTTATTTATAAATAGTGTTATTTTTACGATTATTTTAGTAAACACTATTACACACTTTGTACCAGATGTTTTAGAGATAACAATGATCACGTTTTGGTTTTAGGGACCTGACTTCCACGCTCTTAGTGGCCTGCTGTTGCAACTCCATCAAAATATGCGTTTACAGCAACGTTTCATCACTGAGAGGAATTTAAGTGCCTTCTAAGCCGTAAAGGGTCTCAAAAATACCAAAGAACGGGCACTCAAATTGTATTCTCGAGACCATAAAGAAGATTTATTTATTCATGAACACCGTACGTGACGGTCGCTGGTTCCATTTTCATTTTCTCGTTAATGCCAGGATATCGAGGGCATAGGATAGTAACTTGGTGGCATGTTGATGGTAACGGGACCCGGGATTAACGTGAGAATCAAGTGTCGAGGAGAAGACAAACGTGACGTCACATTTGCGCATCTTTTGACCCCATAACCCGCTTTAATGCTAAAAGCGTGATATTTGTACTCCTTGATTTATGCAACATTGTCCCTTCATAGGTCGCTAACGGTCCTTGGGGGTGAGGGAGGTGAATATCTATGCAACGGTTGGAATTACACATCATTTCCATTTGTTTACATTATACTTATTGATGGCAAATCTGCCGATTAACAACAAATTAGAATACAGTCTGATATATAAAAGCAAATGTCGAGACTATGCATTTTAAATATGAACTAGAAATATAAACACCTCATTTAATGCATTTAATGCCTTTTTATAGACTATGTATCTTGAATCAAAAGCTCAATTAACCAAAAGATTCCAGGCAAATACATCACAAAGCTGAAAATGTTAATGCTAATAAAGAGATTATAAAAATGTTATTAATAAACCTCAATAATTAATAATATCCTCTTATTTAGGTATAAATTTTTGGGAGAATTGTAATTCAAGGAAATCTGAGTTGTTTGCAATTCCAAGAAAATCTTATCTTTGTGCTCACATGACCGTATAAATGGCATATAACCTATAGATATGTGGGGTTTACCATTACTACAGGACCTGGTATCTACATATAGTTCATAAGAGCAACATATTTTATTTAAAAAAATTTGACGTGAATCTTTTCTGGTGACGAATATGTTCAAGATATTTTCGGGATACAAGCCAGGTGAAAAGACGATTAGAAGCCGACGTTTCGGTCAGTTTCTAATCGTCTTTTCACTTGGCTTGTATCCCGAAAATATCTTAAATATATTTTATTTCACCCAAATATTACACATCGCCTTAATTTCCATGCCCTCCAAAATTAAAGAAAGTTCGGCTGTGTGTGTATGAACAAGTATATCTCCAAATGAAGTAATACTATTTTACCAGTAAGGTATATTAAGTTTCTAATTACAAAATAACTGAACATGATCATGGTTATAACGTTTTAAAAATTTGGCCAATGAAGTGCTCAAAGTTTGAAGTGCAACATTTTTTAAAGAATACATTAATCAACGGTGTTTGAACACCTGTATTGCAATATGAAATATGTTAAATAAGATTATATCTCTTTTTGGAATTAAGATCACATCTAAATACTAAGTTTTAAACACTTTCATAAACGCTTTCACATTTACATAGGTATCCACCAGGAGAGTCCATATGAAATCTTCGGAAGTAAGTTTTAAATTTCTCTTTTCTGGCAGCAAACTGGGTCAAAATAAAATTAGGTGAAAAGCACTTACAGTTTACACGATCATTAACAGTAGGAAAAAAATTCGACTGATTTGACATTTATCGCTGTTTATGCAAGTGCTGTTCAAACATTTCTTTTTTCATCTTTTTTTTTATTATTTTTTTAACAAACAAATGTGATGGTAGACTCTTCTAAACTGAATTCCTTTTGGGATAATGCGTAACGTTTAGCAGTTTCATCTGCCCTCTCATTGCCATGTATACCCATATGTATATTGCCATATGATACACACGTGATTGGTGTTTGTTATAATATTGTTCGTTACTTTGGTAGCAAGTGAATATGTAGTGTATTTATCTCTATAACACTGACAGATATCTGGGAATCACTGTACATGCATGCGCTGTAGTTCTTACTGCGGCACCACTCTAATGGTTGATTCAGTGCAAAAAGTTCGGCATGGAATATAGAGCAATTAGGTGTAAGTCTGCATCCTCTACACCACAAAATAGCATCCCACACTAGTGAAAATTAGATTGAACACTAAAGAACGTATTTTAATTCAACTACCTCTAAGAATTCAACACGACAATTTTCTAGAAACTCTCATAGTACTCTTTACATGAAACCTGTTTTGTATTCCTTTGTTTTGTTAGGAAGTTTTTTATCACGGTTTTTTGAATAAAATGTTCTTGGTATTACACTGACAAGAGAAATAAAATGAGTATTTTAATTCGTTGTTAAAGTCCTATAAAATTTCTTCAAATTCATTAAATGGTAGTTGCAAAATAAGGGTACTTTGTAAACTAAACTTAGAGAGCTGATTACACATTTTGTGTGAAACCAATTTACTGGTTTTGCAAAGATTGTTCGAAATACTGGATTTTTCTTCGTTAAAAAATAAATATTTTTTATCTTTCCTCAACTATCAAATATTCTAAAATAGATCATTTTAGAATCTTATTATATTAATATTTTCGATGATGTTATGTCCTTTATCTAACAACAGCTTGCTTGTTTTTATGCTTCCAACTGTCAAATGTGCAGTCTAAATGCTCGAAGATAGTAATGGATAGAAAATATTTTTATTGCACAACGGCAACTTATCACTATTGCTAAACATAAAACTTGGTGCCTAAGTTTCATAATTCTTTAAAGCTTTTTCTAAGCAGGTTGACCCTGGCCGTGACCGGGAGGACGTGTTCACTGTTTCCATGGGTGCAGGTATTTGCATTGTGACAGTGCATTGGAAGATATTGTGATTTATCGCAATGCACCTCCTGTACGTCTTGACTAGGCCAATCACGTTTAACCTAAGTTCGGTGGCATTATAATGCGAATGTAGATCATCGTTTTTAACAAGAAAGGTTATTTATATCGCGGCATTGTGTACTCTTCTTGTAAAAGATCGTGCAGAACTCCCACGGTGATCTTCTGTAAAGTTAGTCACCACGGAAGCGTGATGTAGACTCCATGAATGAATTCCAGAATGTAGCTTCCGGCATTTTCTGTAACAACGGCCTCACTTGGTGCTGGTACCTTATAAACATTCCTTAGGCTAATATATTGCAAAAGTCACACTTTACAAGCCAACCTCTTCCCTATGCTTGCTTACATTAGAGTAGAGAATCATTAACCCTCTGTTAAACAATGTACACCCACTCTTTAGTCTTGCTCCCATGTCCGGAGAGTGCCGTATTTTCATTACTAAATTAAAAATTGCACTTATTTCGCATTACCCCTTCCAAAGACTCTCCTGCTCTTTCTAGAATAGTGATTTTTAGCTGCTCTAGCATCTATAGATGCTATTCCACACAAAAATTCGATATCAAGATTACACAGGAAATACATACTTTAATTACTTAAAGCAAGACAAAATAAAACCCTTTTATAAAAATGTGCATGTGTATTGCCATTTGTCCATAAATATAAAGATACAACAGTCAAGATTAAAATCATTAAATCACCCAATTTATGAGTTAAATAAGTAAACGTTTATAGCTTTAAATATTACCAAGAACATGATTTGAATTTAATAATCCAGTTTTGCATAAATGTTGTTAAAGGGTTCCTCTTCTCTTGATGTCATGCAAACGTTGCAAGGATTCAAGCTTCACATAGTATTCCACGCGTGCGCGTGTTTTTTGTGTGTTTGTGAACAATATAGTTTCAAAAATGTTGGTTAAATATTTATGGTTTACTTTGTTCCAATGCGTGTGACAATAGGGTATTTAACAAAATTCCCCTACCTCAAATTTGTCTTCATGTGTTCAAAAAAATACAATGGTGTTTATTACAATACCATATGTTTGAGATAGAAATAAAATCTAAACTATAAAAGTATATCTTGAATTTTCTTTAGTAGCCTTTGAAGTGTTATTATTCGAAAGGTATTCTGATGAAACTATTTAAGTATTACTAAATAGGACATAGATAAAGCACACTAAAACATATTAAAACCCAAAATTCATTTAAAATAAACGAGACATTGATCATTTACGTATCAATATCATTTATTTTGATTATTTGGATGCCGTTTTCTTCGTACTATCACGTTCTATTGTTTTCTTATATCATGTAAAGGGAGTATAAATTCAGTTTTATGCGGTCGACTGTTGCAATATTCTTTGAGTTTCCTTTTTAAACATTAAATTCACACATAAATACACGCGCGCGCAGAAATTCATACCCACATATTCATACACTCTTACTCATCTTCCATACTCTGAGAAGGCTGCGAAAGAGTCTTGGCTAGGTGAAAAGTTCTATCCTCCGATAGGAATCGAACCCAGGAGTTTTTTTTTATCTGGAGCAATATTTTGTTTATATTTTACCGTTAAGCAGTCAAAAATGGCATTCGAAACAAAGAGGACTTTCAGACTGCTTGCTGACAATTGAAGATATAAGTTTTTATTTTCTTCCTTATTTATCTTAAACTATATTGTATCTTAATTTTAAAATTTTTGTTTTAGAAGCACAAAAATTTCGGAAGTTTCTCCATGCAATATGAAAATTTTCTTTGAAATATTCAAGCCTCATTCCTGGAAAATGCTCAACTTCAGTTCCAAGTTTGTTATTTAACAAGCTTTTCATGTTTGAAAACATTTGTGAAGTATCCTCTTCACAGACATACCTGCGTTTACATATGCAACGTGCGGGACCCTTTAAATATGTCTTATTCTTTTTGCTTCAGCGACTTTACAAAATTTATTTCTATTGAAATCTGATATAGAGTTTTTTTATTACAGTACAGTACTTCTACTAAATATAGGAAATTGCTGGATAAAATAAAAAACTGATATGTTGCATAGCATTTTGTTTCTGCAATCCTATGTTTTTATATCTCTTTTACGCGAAAGTTTATTTTTCTATAAATGCCTTAAAATTTGCTAAAACAGTCTAATTACTGCTTTCTGTAATAAAACAGCAACAAAATAGTCCTATATATAATGTTGTTTCATTATCAAAATAACTTTACCAATTATTCCCGGAAAATATCTTAAAATGTACCTAACACTAACGCGAATAATCATAAAAGGATCCAAAAATTCCACGAATTGTCTGCAGTAGCATCACAATATATCCAAACGGTAGAGTGTCTTAAAAGTATCGCACATATAGGACGTTATAAGATATAACTTCTCAGGGATCCAAAAGCATGTACTTTGGTCGAAATTTGAACAGAAATTTTTGACTGAAATATAACATTTTCTCCTTCTACCCAACTATAAACAGATGGCAGATGAAATAAGAATTAGAATCTTAGAGATTTGAAGCACTTAGGCGAGTTTTTACGTTGATAAGCTAACAAAATATTACATAAAATGTATTTTCCTGCCTAGTGAACCTTTTATTCCAAAATCTAAAGCTCTTTCTAAGATAATATTAACATAAACTTACTTCTGAACCTGCTTTTAGTCAAGCAATTATCTGTAAATTGTGCTATTATGTTCCACTCCCAGTGAAATGCTTGAATCGATTGTGGATTCAGCACACAGATGGTACAGATATAATTCGTTTTGCAAAGCTACTAATCCAGTTTAGGTCGTTAGTGACATAAATAATTAACACGGAATTGGTTATTTGGGGAGGGTAATGCATTTCCCTTAATATGCCCAAAGCAATTCCTTGATAGCCTGTCGCAGCTGCGTATGTTGGCAGTTCTGATACACTGGTGGACAAATTGGCACTAACAATCCTTATTGCAGTAATTATCCTTGTGCTTCATAGTGTTCACATAAATGCTGGTATTAGCCCTATAGTCCATTATCATTAAGCTATTACCGTAACGAAGGCGATCACAGCACTAAAGGAAAACCAGCTCCTATCACGTGATTTACTCAACTTGGGAATTATATTCTGATGTATCTGATTGGCTAAGGCTAGGTATAGAGTCCTATTGTATGCACGCAGAGTAGTAATAAACCCTACCCCAACAGTAAAGCAAAATAAACTATTTGAAATGGAGTTGGAGAAACGCCAGAGAAAAACTGAAGCTTGGTTACAAAGTTCAACAGTTTTAGTTTGTTGGAAACTTCAAACGGTGAAAATGAGGAGGATTGCGGCATGTGAGCCAGGAAATAATGTCTGTTGCTCTTTGGAAGAATTTCTATAGTACTACACTCACGGACCAATACCAGAGTAATGACATAGACCGCTAGAGGGGAGCAATTATCCTCCTCTTACTAAAAAAACAAGTGAATAACAACTGAGCAATAAAATACACATGTTCTAGTTACTCAAGTACTAAAATAAACTAGTCTTTTGCCTTCCATGTCTTATTCCCATAACTAAATTATTACATAGTGTTTGAAAAAGGCAACCTTTTAGAATTCAACACTATTTTTCAATAATGAATCGAAAAAATTTCTTGCGATAGATTCATTTCAATCTCCACTATTTTTCATTTTCATATAGTCTCTACGGACTGTTCTTATAGACCATTCTTACTTCATAATAAATGAGATAATTATTTCTAAAGCTAGTTTCATTACACATTTCGTTGTAGGGAGGATTATAGAGGAAACTGATCAAGTCTTATTTTTAAAAGCGGTCACTATATAATAATTTTAAATTCTATAGAGTTTCCTTGACTTCACGAGAAATAATTGACTAAGGACTTTAAACAGATGTGTTTCACTCACATGGTCTTCTACCCAATATTCTGCATACAATTATTAGAATAGTTTTTTCTTTATTTACTACTTGATAACCTTTCATGGTAGATATAAGTATACAACAGCTTAAAGCGATAGTCATAACCTTAAACACTGGATATTACAGGATGGCTTGAGAGTATATTCTCTATTAACGAACACGAGAAAATTTATCACTTATATTTTGAAAAACGTGTGCCTTTAAAATTACAACTAATAACAAATTCAATTGTGGAACTATTTAGCACTAATAGATTTTTGTCCGACATAAATTGTGCTATAACAAGATATATATACAAAAGGTACTGAGAATAAATAAGTCTAGGCATAAAAAATATATACGTAAGAATTTATTTTCTATTTTATTTAGCTTAAAAATATGTTGTTTGAGTGAAAACCGTTTTTGAAAAACCAATAAAATTTTAAAAAGCCTACTATGTAAAGTGTAGTTTGAATTACTATGGGATTTTTGGAAAACCCTCATGTTGCATCCTTAGAAATAAACAGTGTAATATTTAACCAAAATTTGGTTTTTGAGTTATGCTGTTTCAGGAGAGCTCAAAACTTTTATTTTTAGGAAAACCTTTACATTTAATTTTTAGATGAAATACTTTACCTTCTTTATTTACTAAGAGTAGGGAGTAGAGATAGTACAATTGGCAATGAACGCTGAACAAATAAAATTTATAATAACATAATGATGATCTATGATGCCGCAATAAGTTATTTAAAGAAATTTGTTTTAGTTGGATCCACATTTTATATAATTTCTTTTGTTAATCTGCATACACAAAATTATATTTGAATGCAATATGAACGAAACTGATACATACCTATACTGTAAATATTTTAAATGTGTGGGTTTTCTGACAAAAATGTATATATACATAATATGTAACATATATATTGTTCTGAGAAAATAAAAATTATAGAAATATAAGGAATTAAAATTTTTAGTTGACTTGCAACAATATGCGGATCAACTCGTAGTTTATAGACCAGCATCTTTATGAGCTTACAAGGGAAGCTTGCTATGTGTATTTCCTTGAAAACTTTCATGCTGCAAATTTTGGACTGCTTTATCACACACACACACACACACACACACACACACACACACACACACACACACACACACACACACACACACACACACACACACATACATACACAGACTCAGACACACATACATACACACAGACTCAGACACACACACATACACACACAGACTCAGACACACACACATACACACACAGACACACACAGACTCAGACACACACACGCACACACACATACACACACAGACACACACAGACTCAGACACACACATACACACACATACACACAGACTCAGACACACACACGCACACACAGACTCAGACACACACACGCACACACACATACACACACAGACACACACAGACTCAGACACACACATACACACACAGACTCAGACACACACACGCACACACATACACACACAGACTCAGACACACACACGCACACACACATACACACAGACACACACAGACTCAGACACACACACGCACACACACATACACACAGACACACACAGACTCAGACACACACATACACACACAGACACACACAGACTCAGACACACACACGCACACACGCACACACAGAGAGAGAAAGAGAGAGAGACACACAAACCAAACACACACACACACACACACACACACACACACACACACACACACACGAAACACGCTACACACATTACGCGGGCGCTCTTTATTTTATTACGTGAGGCCTCGAAATCTCTATTTCCGGTATATTCTGGATTTGAAACTTTTAGGTGGAGTACAATACCTACCTCCTCCAGCTATCAAGGTATGTCATAGAGAAATTGCTATATAAATGAATGAGTAATATCAATAAACCAAAAGAAAAAAGTAATGTATAAATTAATACTAGGCACTAAATTAAAAATATATCTTATAATTTAAAATAAAGATTTTAGATACAACATGAAAACTTCCACGCATTTATAATTTATTTAAAACTAACTAAAAAGCTATGGAAGGTCAGGAGGTTTCACGGTGTCGAAGAAAAAGACCACCATTTCAAAACATTGTATACTTTTATGGAAAGATAGAATCGGACTGAAAATTTCAATGCCATAGCCGGGATTTGAACAAAGGATCTTCTGGTTGCCGTCCAGCCACACTAACCATTGAGCTACTATGGCCAATGTGCCAACATGATATTAAATTCTTAAACTGACTTTTGTTCTTCCCGGTAAACCACTTAAGAGTTCTCATATTTTTCCATACTTTAGCCTACACACGGCCAGTGGGAAAAGACAATTAATTTCCACTATTTGACCTAATAGTGGTTCACTACAAATCCCGGGCCTTAAAGTACTTACAGTATAGTAAGTCGCCATTAAGGTAGTTGTCTCATGTGTGTATGAAAGCTCCTAAGTGGTTTACCGGGTAGAACAAAAGTCAGTTGGAGAATTTAATGTCATGTCGGCACGTTGGCCATAGTAGCTCAAGGGTTAGAGCGGCTGGATGGCAACCATAAATACGTGGTTCAAATCCCGGCTATGACATTGAAATTTTCAGTCTGACTCTATTTTTCCATACTTTAGTCTACACACGGCCAGTGTAAAAATACAATTAATTTCCATTTATATTTTTGTTTATAAAAGTCGGTGTTTGTGTGTGTGTGTGTGTGTGTGTGTGTGTGTGTGTGTGTGTGTGTTGTTGTTGTTGTTGTTATTGTTCCTCATAGTCTTCTACTCCGCTACGGCCTTTTGACCATTTAGAAGCAGATAATAGTAATAATTCATAGAATGAGAGTACTGACATAAGCCTACACCTGTGAGGCGGAGAGAAATATTTCCAGGAGGTAATTTGAAGATATTTAAGTATTGATGGAGCTGCTTTATCAATATTTTTCCAAAATAACAATCCAATTTTTTTCTATCTCTAATAAAGAGGAGGATGAAAGATTTTCGGAGGGAGAAAATCGCTAGAGTTTTCAAAAGAGTAGCATGTTTTCTAAATATATTATCCAAATATTTTTCTGTTGATCGTTTAAAGGACGGAAACACTTAAAGCTACCTCATTAAGAGTGGGGGTGAAGAAATTTTATTTGAGGGCAATTAGGATTTTTAACATGAATGGACATGAAATATTTTCATAAATAGTACAGTGCTATGGCGATTAATTGTTAAACAATGGAACATGATTTATATATTTAATAATAATAATAATAATAATAATAATAATAATAATAATAATAATAATAATAATAATAATAATAATAATAATAATAATAATAATAATAATAATAATAATAATAATAATAATAATAATAATAATAATAATAATAATAATAATAATAATAATAATAATAATAATAATAATAATAATAATAATAATAATAATAATAATAATAATAATAATAATAATAATAATAATAATAATAATAATAATAATAATAATAATAATAATAATAATAATAATAATAATAATAATAATAATAATAATAATAATAATAATAATAATAATAATAATAATAATAATAATAATAATAATAATAATAATAATAATAATAATAATAATAATAATAATAATAATAATAATAATAATAATAATAATAATAATAATAATAATAATAATAATAATAATAATAATAATAATAATAATAATAATAATAATAATAATAATAATAATAATAATAATAATAATAATAATAATAATAATAATAATAATAATAATAATAATAACAATAATGTTGCTGCATTAATATCTGCCTCAATACGTCTGCATTTTGGAAAGTTGCGTAAACTATCGGAGGAATCCTTAGACCTGTTGATTATCCTTTCTCAATCCATCTTCGGTAATTACGTTGTCAGTATATCCATAAGTTTGTTTATCGAAATGATATCTCAACTCAAGTTTAGCTCATGATGAAAGATTCAAAACTAAGGGCACTCTTGCCTGAAAGTTTCAATTTGATATTTTTAACCTTAGTTCGCACTTCTCAAATAGCTTTGCACTTCTTTGTCAGCATTCACAGATTATTGCACAAAGCACCGAAACAAAGGGTTAAATAAACTCTCAGGGCACTTAATATAAAAATGTAAAAATACTGAGAAAACAATACACAAAGACACTGTTGAGTAACCACAACGACAACACAAAACGTTAAGAAGAAGAAAAAAAAAACAGAATAAAAGAAAAACCCAAAATTAACATACAAAGAAGCAGAAGCAGACGAAGAAGCATCAGTATTTCTGGTTGAGTTTTGATGCTGTTGCTAGTATTCGCGCCTACTGTTATTTTGTCACTTTTTTCTCTTTAATTACAGTATGTAAGAAAAGCACTGCTTTCCAAATTTCCGTCATTTTTTCGAAAATGAATGTTTTAGGAACCCACGAATCTAATAAAGGGGTTATAGAAAAAAAACTTAGTCTGAGTATCAGATACAGAGAGAAAGAGAATTAGCGAGTGATGAGTGAGTAAATGACAGAGTGAGTGGGTAAGTGGGTGGATGAGTGGGTGAGTGGGTGAGTGAGTGGGTGAGTGAGTGAGTGAATGAGTGAGTGAGAGAGTGAGTGACTGTGAACAGCACAACTTAGAAATGAAAATCGGATTAAATATCAAACTTGAACGTCAATTTCAAATCAAAAAATTCTCGCTACAACAAACCACGCCTAACATAGAACATACCTTATAAATTTTGATTTTGTAATCATGTTTGTAGTGATATTTACTATAAAAAGTCCAAGTGTCAGGTATCTTCAAGGTAAGTACTTATATATCCTGAATTTTCTGGGAATGCTTTAGAAGTCTTCTTCATTCTGGAACTTTTATATAACTGGTAAGTTTTAAAAGGTTTTTCCATGGCTGAGTGCTGAGACAGCTTGGCTCTCACCAAGGTGACTCAGATTCTATTCCAGGCGACAGCAAAGTGAAATCTGTGATGTACAACATGGCACCGCTCGAACGGGATTTCTCCTGTTGCTCCGGTTTCCTCCGTCAGTATTCCACCAATTGCTATCATTCATATATCTCATCCACTTCCTTCACCTTCACACCAGGCATTTGGCTGATTACCTATTCTGGTTTCGCAAAGCTTCGCTTCCTCAGACCTAACCTAAAAAAGGGATAGAAGAACAATAATACCCTAACACTGTGATAATGGTACAACTAGGGAAGTTTAAGGAGAAAAAGCAGATGAGGAAGAAGTCGTAAGAGATAAACTCTTGCTATGAAAATATATACAACTCATTAAAACACATGATTTGTATCAAGTATTTTTGAGGAGTGATTTTCTGAAATATTACTGGTCATTTGTTTGGTTTTTCAATACAAACACTTATCTCAAAGTTAACTTTTTCTTTCTTTATTTTCTTTTTATCTCTTAGTCGTACAAAAACAACGACCTGCTCTTAAAAGATTTGACTGAAACCTGCTGTATTGCCACATTTCCCTTCAGCTATACGAAAATCAGCAATGAGATCATTTCGATCATTTTTGCAAATGTTTATCTGCATTAACCTGAAGTAGACAAATAAGCATTTGCTAAGTAGTTTACAGAGGAATAGAGAAAGTCATGTGAGTGCAACCTATCATTTTTTTCTCTTTTTTAAGACATCAAGAGCCATCTATAGAAAAAAATATGCTACTTACAAGTGAATTACTACAAATTATAATATCTAATTATCGAATTAAGATCGAATTGTCTAATACTCTTGTGTAAGAGGAAAGGTTTTGGTTATATTGAAATCACTTGTTTTATTAAATATCTATACACAATATTCGTATTAGGAAGAAGAAGAGGAAGAGGAAGAAGAGGAAGAAGAAGAAGAAGAAGAAGAAGAAGAAGAAGAAGAAGAAGAAGAAGAAGAAGAAGAAGAAGAAGAAGAAGAAGAAGAAGAAGAAGAAGAAGAAGAAGAAGAAGAAGAAGAAGAAGAAGAAGAAGAAGGAGAAGAAGGAGAAGAAGGAGAAGAAGGAGAAGAAGGAGAAGAAGGAGAAGAAGGAGAAGAAGGAGAAGAAGGAGAAGAAGGAGAAGAAGGAGAAGAAGGAGAAGAAGGAGAAGAAGGAGAAGAAGGAGAAGAAGGAGAAGAAGGAGAAGAAGGAGAAGAAGGAGAAGAAGGAGAAGAAGGAGAAGAAGGAGAAGAAGGAGAAGAAGGAGAAGAAGGAGAAGAAGGAGAAGAAGGAGAAGAAGGAGAAGAAGGAGAAGAAGGAGAAGAAGGAGAAGAAGGAGAAGAAGGAGAAGAAGGAGAAGAAGGAGAAGAAGGAGAAGAAGGAGAAGAAGGAGAAGAAGGAGAAGAAGGAGAAGAAGGAGAAGAAGGAGAAGAAGGAGAAGAAGGAGAAGAAGGAGAAGAAGGAGAAGAAGGAGAAGAAGGAGAAGAAGGAGAAGAAGGAGAAGAAGGAGAAGAAGGAGAAGAAGGAGAAGAAGGAGAAGAAGGAGAAGAAGGAGAAGAAGGAGAAGAAGGAGAAGAAGGAGAAGAAGGAGAAGAAGGAGAAGAAGGAGAAGAAGGAGAAGAAGGAGAAGAAGGAGAAGAAGAAGAAGAAGAAGAAGAAGAAGAAGAAGAAGAAGAAGAAGAAGAAGAAGAAGAAGAAGAAGAAGAAGAAGAAGAAGAAGAAGAAGAAGAAGAAGAAGAAGAAGAAGAAGAAGAAGAAGAAGAAGAAGAAGAAGAAGAAGAAGAAGAAGAAGAAGAAGAAGAAGAAGAAGAAGAAGAAGAAGAAGAAGAAGAAGAAGAAGAAGAAGAAGAAGAAGAAGAAGAAGAAGAAGAAGAAGAAGAAGAAGAAGAAGAAGAAGAAGAAGAAGAAGAAGAAGAAGAAGAAGAAGAAGAAGAAGAAGAAGAAGAAGAAGAAGAAGTGTTTCATCCGGGTTAATGTTGTTGCTGCTGTCACAGTTTTTTCAACAAAACAACAGAGGTTTTACATTTGCGTGGATAACAGTATTGTTGTAATTATTCGGTTGAATGAGTAAATGATCAAAGTTGGAAAGGAGTTCGAAGAATATTAAATGGGTCACTTTACTTTGATATTTTGTCTGATTGTGAAAGTTTAAGTAATATTTCTTACATTGGAAATGTTCGAGCTCCCACAATTATTGTTGACAAAGATACACCTAAATGGTGCCATGAGGCTTTCTAGCCATCATAGAGTTAAATAATTAACAGTGTCAAATGAAGTGGATTTTCAATATTCTAAGCTAGTCCGTAATATTTACTTGTGTCAAAGTTATATGCTTAAATGGTTTTGCTCTATTGATGTTTTATTCTTTACAAATAACTATTAACTCCAAATCCCAAGCTCTATTTATTCTACTTTTGCTTTGGTTACTCATTATTACACTTTTTTTTTTCAAATTTTCGTCCTCCAACGTTAAGTCACATCTGACGTAGAATGAAAAAATGGGTGAAATGCTCAAAAGAGGTCTATAAAGCTCAGAGTTACCGGACACTCGTTCTTTCAGGATAAAGGAAAACCAGACAAAAACTTATCCAGGTAACTCATCCTGACCGAGATTTGAACTTTAGACAGACACGATATACAAATTGTTCATATTATACTGATTATAGGGAGAAGTTTTTGGTCATAATATACTAATCACTTTCAGGATAAGTTCGGTAATTATTTAGATAAATGTATTTTTCCTTTCTCTTCCACCTACTTATAGTAACTGTAGGAAATATTGCATTGAGGCAGTAAATGATAGAGTGAAATGAACGTCATGTAAATGTAACACATCAGCTGTTTACTTTCCTTTGAGTATAGGTACGCAGCGTTTTCTTTAAAATTATATCTCTTAAAGTTTGATCTTTACATGGACTGCTGCACCTGCAGCTATAACAGACTGAAGTTGTTTTATTTCTTTAAGTAATTGCAGCACAAGTTGCACTTGCTCAAAGAATACGTGTTAAAAATAGCGGCCATTAGGGCCAGTTTTACAAGTTGTCGTACATGTAATAAACGTCCGCGTAAGTAGACAGATCACGTGTAAATTATTAAAGGACGCATTAGCATCCGCTAGTTTCTTCTTGTGTTATTGCCATTGATTGAAACATGGATCTTTAACGGAACCTCCACCCTTTCTAATAGTTCCACATATTTCCCTGCAACATTCTTTAATGAAACATCCATGCAAATTAATTCCCATGACGAAACGCTTCTTCTTGTTAATTTTCCTCTGAAGAAACGGCCTTCACATTGCCATCTGCAGATGCCCTTGGATTTGAGCGTATAACGTGGTGTGCACGACTGATAGTTTTAGCCGGTGATTTTATTTTCTCTTTTCTCGTGCTTTAAGTCTGTCTATTGTGGGAATGTTGGCAGCTGTCAAGAAAATGCTCTCTTGCGAGTCATCTACAACAAAACATATGCGTTAGCAATTCATTCAGTTATTAACTCCGAAAAAAAGAAAAGCAAAACAGACGCAAAGAGAAACCGTAGTTTTTGAAGGTTCCTTAACAGGGCTGTCATTTAAGGAAATGTTCCAAAAATGGCTATGTTTTTTATTATTTCGACTCTACCAAAAGAAAATTTGCCAAATTCTAATTTTAATATATATAACGCACTGATTGTTCTTGGAAGAGTGAGAGAGATACTGGCGCGCTTTTCGGGCGTGTGCTAATTTTTCTTGGTTCTGATTAAAATTCACTTACTTTTAATTGAAGTTGATTTATTACTTGAATGCATCACTCTAGCCAATGGAATGCGCAGGAATCACAAATGACAGACAGATGTTAAGGTCCACGTGGAGTAATCATTGCGTTATCAGAGAGGTTTAGATTAACAAAGAAAGGCCTGTTTAACCTTTTGAGTAGCAGGATAATAATGTTTAGTACGTATTACTATATATGACATTATTCAAGGATAGGTGCAACAGTAGAATTTTTGCTTCGTAGAGTGTTAAGATTGCTTAAAGTAGATTTACCGAAATTTAATATAAATTCCATATAGGCAATCTTAACACTCTACGAAGCAAAAATTCAACTTTTGCACCTATCCTTGAATAATGTACTAAACATTATCGAAACCTCTCTGATAACGCAGTGATTACTCCACGTGGACATAACATCTGCCTGTCATTTGTGATTCCTGCGCATTCCATTGGCTAGAGTGATGCATTCAAGCAATAAAAATCAACTTCAATTAAAAGTAAATGAATTTAAATCAGAACCAAGAAAAATTAGCACACGTCCGAAAAGCGTGCCAGTATCCATCTCACTCTTTCAAGAACAATCAGTGCGTTATCTCAGATGTTTGTATTAACAAAGATAAACCCAGGGTAACCTTTTGAGCAGTAGGATAATGCCTTATGGGAATTCTGAGGTAAAACTCAATATATTTATGGATTAAAACTATACTGATATAATCGTTCATTGAAAGTACATTTGTTATATCATTTTGCTGTCTATAAAACCAAAGTTGGTGTTAAATTTACATGATTTTCTCTAGCCACTCCTCTGAAATTTTTTTAAAGAATTTATTACTCTATCTGTTTTATGTTGAGCTTTAGACTTTCTTTTACGATGAGGGAAAACCTTGGGAAAATGCCTTATCCAGGTAACTCACCGTGACCTGAATTCGAACACGGAACCTCTTGAACGTGAGGTTGACATGCTAACACCTACGCTACGGAGGCTGGCATATATATAATCTTGATAAATGTTTCCAGCAATGGTTTGACTAAATATTTCTTAGGCGAAAGAGTGATAAAAAGGTTGAAGGGATAGACAAATCCTCAAATAACATGTCTTTCTATGCAACTCCAATCAAGGGTCAACAGCTAGTTAACACTTAAAAGGTATTGCTAAAATTATTTAAATAAATAAGTTTCATTTTGTGTATAATAATTATTTTTGTCTTATAAAAACTCATTCCGGAATTAGAGGACCACGCTTGCTGTTCGCAAGTAAATTGCACCAAATTGGACGTAGAAATTTCACCATGGAAATACAAGCTTTCTGCTACCCTGGATTGAAAACAATTTAGCAAAATGTCCAGTGTATTTTTGAGTTCGTGTGTGTGTGAGAGAGAGAGAGAAAGGGAGGGAGGGAGAGAGAGAGAGAGAAAGGGAGGGAGGGAGAGAGAGAGAGAGAGAGAGAGAGAGAGAGAGAGAGAGAGAGAGAGAGAGAGAGAGAGAGAGAGAGAGAGAGAGAGAGAGAGAGAGAGAGAGAGAGAGAGAGAGAGAGAGAGAGAGAGAGAGAGAGAGAGAGAGAGAGAGAGAGCACAATATCTCAATCTTTTAACGTCGAAGAAATACGACTTTGTATTTACTAGAAATTTCAGAAATTTCCAAGGGAAACGAAGATTTTGAAAGAATCTCCCTATTCTATTACGTTGAAAAATTTTCGTTATTTTTAAATTTTTCAAAACTTGTGGCTTCTGTTAAATTGCCACATGTTTAATATTTTTACATCACAAATCAAATGGTTATACTGACTTAACATAGCGATCAGCTCCCCAGGCCAGGACCGGAGAATATTGAAGTGTCTCACAATCCCGTTAGTCCAATCCATTTCAACCAACTTCCTCTCAATCGGAGGAGAGGAGTTGTGTGGCACCATATAGTACGGTGTTAGGGGTCCGTAGAGCTCATACCATAAGCAACTGTAGGGATAGGAACCCCATTCTCACAGAGGGTAAACCAAAAGAGATCGAATAAAACTTATTACATAAAGCTCTTGGAAAGCAATAATTATTTAAAATAACTTTTTTGTACCAATGACTATTTTGGAGATAGTCTTAGCAATTGGTTTAAGTTCTTCAATTCTTACTCCGTTATTTTTCGCTATGTCCTGGAAAGTCATGTAATTACTAAACCATCGGACAGCATTTTAAGGATATGATGATGCGAATAGATTATTTTCGTTTCAGAGATACTGATTTGCACTTAAAATATTTATATTGAATTATATTTTTAAGCGATCGTTAAAAGTTATGTTAATTTGAACTATTTTATCTTAAAGAGCCTGGTCAATACCGACAACGTGATGCTGGAAATTAGTGTTTCTTTACGAAATTTATTTTTATGCAGAAGCTAGATTCATAATCAGTCCACGGAGATCCACTATCTGGTGTTACTCCCACCTTGGAAAACATTAATAAATTGCTATTTAATTTTGAAACTGAAGATAAATGGCAAGTGGGATGTGCTCCTTGGTTCCTAGTAAATAAATTTGAGGTTTAATAGTGCAAATATTAAAAAAAATAGTAAGAAAGAAAGGACATTCGGTTAGTTTAACTTGATATGTTAATATAAAATTCAACAAATGCGCAAATTAAATGCCTATGAAGAAGAAGAAGAAGAAGAAGAAGAAGAAGAAGAAGAAGAAGAAGAAGAAGAAGAAGAAGAAGAAGAAGAAGAAGAAGAAGAAGAAGAAGAAGAAGAAGAAGAAGAAGAAGAAGAAGAAGAAGAAGAAGAAGAAGAAGAAGAAGAAGAAGAAGAAGAAGAAGAAGAAGAAGAAGAAGAAGAAGAAGAAGAAGAAGAAGAAGAAGAAGAAGAAGAAGAAGAAGAAGAAGAAGAAGAAGAAGAAGAAGAAGAAGAAGAAGAAGAAGAAGAAGAAGAAGAAGAAGAAGAAGAAGAAGAAGAAGAAGAAGAAGAAGAAGAAGAAGAAGAAGAAGAAGAAGAAGAAGAAGAAGAAGAAGAAGAAGAAGAAGAAGAAGAAGAAGAAGAAGAAGAAGAAGAAGAAGAAGAAGAAGAAGAAGAAGAAGAAGAAGAAGAAGAAGAAGAAGAAGGCATATTATATATAGATATATATTGAATATAATGAAAGCACTAAAACGTTATGGCTATCATAAAAAAATGGCCATGAGCTGCAAATATTGGTTTCAGAATCAGGTCATGATGAATGGAAAGATCATGAAAATACACGATTACTCCCAAAGATTATTTGCATAAAGTTTTAGAGTTCCGAAATTAAAATAAACAACCTTAGAATAAAGATTAGTTTTCACATTTCCAAAGCAGTTAATTTTAAAAATATGTAGTTTTGTTTGAAAATGTTGATTTAGGGTTTACCACAGAAGGGATTCTGCACGTAGACCAATGTTGGTCAATTGTGCCTATGCCCCAAAGTGGGGCACTCCGAGGAGGATGGATAAGGCGACAGGAGACAGAGGGTGGCAGTCCCAAGGGGCCACGACAGTGCAGAGGGCAGTGTCCCTACAGTTTACTTAGAGACTTTCCCCGACAGGCCAGGACAACGGACACTCTCCCCTGCTGCGGGACGGCAACGAGCCCAGTAGCCGAGGGCAAAAGATCCCTGGTTGGTGGCCCTGAAATGGTCCCAGCAGAGGTGCAACTGACCTACCGGAGGAGGAAATAGTTTACCTCAGGGCATTTAATCCCGCCATGCACCACTGAGAATCTTTCTACCCTCAAAGAGACCAACCACCAGGTGAGAGATGATGTGAAATGATAATGGAGATGAAATGGAGGGACAGGAAATTCGGGGGATATAACTCGGAGAAACCCGAAAAAAATCCTTGGGTCTGTAGCCACGGGAATCGAACCCGGGCCTCCCCGAATGCGGGCCACAGATGAAAGCGCCTCACCTATCCCGCTCGGCTTGGTTCGAAATAGCTTTTAAGCAATTTGTGGCATTTTTTAAAGCTAAAGAGATTTTCACATTCCACATGTTACAAATGTGACTTCATTTATAAACCTAAAGAAACATCACAATAAATAGGTTTGCGAATTTAAAATGAGAATATATTGTTACATTTTGTCATAGAATCTGTATTGAACATTAACAACTAAAAGCACATACAGCGTATCTTAGAGTGGAAGTTTGTGTTTAAGACACTACATTTGAAAAGTGTTTCTTCTGACATTTACGACTGTTTAGTTATGCTATGGCTATAAATTTAAAATGTTATTTCATATAAATTTTATTCAAATAAGTTGGTTACCTTATATTGTGTTTGATAAAATATTTTAATAATTACATAAGATTAACTAAAGCACAAGGACAACCAAATGAAACATAAACCAACACCTGGTATTGCTTTTGCAATCATTAACAGTTATTTAAAATTTGAGTGCAACGTCCTGCTTCGCATTGTAATAAGGGAATAACTTTGTTAATTATGGAATGGTTGCATGGTTCTCACACTTGCTATCAGCCCTGCTATAGTTTTTACGAATGTAGTGCATTAGTAAGAAAATAATCAACCGATTTGTTATCCATACTTAATATAAGCGACAGCACTATCACACAATATGAGATGTTTTCTAGTATTTCATTTGTTATTAGCTGACGCATTGAAGCTATAAATAACTTGCATTGCTAAGTAAGCGAGCTAATATTAGCTACAGCATGGTGAATTATTATATACTTAGTACTTTTATATTAAATAATTTGTAGTTTCTCCGTTGCTTCAAAGAAGTCATATTACAAAATGGTTTCGTCTTCCCTCCACAGCAACCTAGAATCTCTGCGTCACAACAATTATTGTCACGCTAGCCATAATTAACTACATGCAGTGTTGAATACCTGAACAAACCTCCTGATTTATTTTATTGTTCGCTGGTAGGATTTTCAGATCCATTTTATTTAGCTTTGTTGTGCTGTCAGATTTTGGTGATTATAGTGAGACATTTTCGTGGTACAGGTGCGCCACTAAATGACAAATTGCTTGTCATTTCTGAATTCCGTGCAGGAAAATATATAAGTAGGAAGGACTACATATCCGGAGGAGCTCCGAAATCGAGACGAAACACCATATTAATCCGGTGTGGTTCCTTTTGCTTTTAATGTGATCTCTGTGGATGGGGGGCGGGGCGAAGGGTAGCTCTGAAAGACGACAGTGCTGAAGCATAGATTATTATCACAAAATAATTATTATCAAGCTACATATAGTATACTTTTCACTATTATTCTGAATACATTGACCATATCCGACTCCTTTCACCCACAGACCTTAAACTAAATTGAGGCCTCCAGAGATACCATTCCAGAAGACGAATTTGTCAATGGTCAGGAAGAAAACTTTATCTCAGCCATAACATACAAAATGTCTTTATCTTGTCCTTCCATGATTGACGGAGTCCGCCTCGATAGCGTAGATGGTAGCGTGTCTGCCTCACGTTCAGGATTTCCTGAGTTCGAATCTCGGTTAGGGTGACTTACATGGATAAGGTTTTTCCGCTGTTTTCTCTTATCCTTAAAGACGAATGTTGGGTAATTTTAAGCTCTATGGACCCCAGACTCATTTGAGATCATCATTTCACCCATTTCATTGATCGTCCGATATGACTTGATGTTGGAGGACGTAAAATTACAATTCGGGGTAGAATAAAATGTCAGAGTGGCCGTCGCGGTAGGAATCGAACGAGCACCATACGTTACCGTGGAGCCACCTCGCTTGGTAACAAACATGTAAACGTATGAGGTTTAGGGCTGAAACATTAACGTATTGAAGAAAATAGGTACAATAGGTATGTAGGACTAATATGTGATATATACGTTCTCTATTCCTACTTACAAAAGAAGATGGATGCCCAATGTAGGACAAGAAGTAAACGAAACTGAGATTGGAAGTTCATGAGGAAAGCCACAACGTGAATGATATGCGGTATGAAGAAAACCGCAAATTATTGTTTTTTGTTGCTAATTTAATTTTTATTGAAGCCAGCATCACGATAAGTCTATACTCCACACATTCCTATCTCTAATTGAGAAGACTGCTTGTAGTTACCTCCATTTTCTATATACACGCACATTCCGGAACAGTGACACATCTGTTGGTAATACCATTTTTCATTCATTTAAACAATATTCCACACGCCACTGCTGCTACTATTATTAATACAGCTACTATACCCATTGTCACCGTTATTATTATTATTATTATTATTATTATTATTATTATTATTATTATTATTATTATTATTATTATTATTATTATTATTATTATTATTATTATTATTATTATTATTATTATTATTATTATTATTATTATTATTATTATTATTATTATTATTATTATTATTATTATTATTATTATTATTATTATTATTATTATTATTATTATTATTATTATTATTATTATTATTATTATTATTATTATTATTATTATTATTATTATTATTATTATTATTATTATTATTATTATTATTATTATTATTATTATTATTATTATTATTATTATTATTATTATTATTATTATTATTATTATTATTATTATTATTATTATTATTATTATTATTATTATTATTATTATTATTATTATTATTATTATTATTATTATTATTATTATTATTATTATTGTTATTATTATTACTATCATCATCATGGTGCAGTGTTAAAGTGGTTGCAATTTCCATAACCATCATTTACTGTGATATTAATTCCTTCTTTTTTAATTTACGTCCTCCAACGTTAAGTGATATCGGACGGTGAATAAATTGGGTGAAATGATGCACAAATGAGTCCAGGGTCCATGGAGCTTACAGTTACCCAACATTCGTCTTTCAGGATAAGGGAAAACCCCGGATAAAACCTTATCCAGGTAACTCAACCTGACCGACATTCGAACTCGGGACCTCTTGAACGAGAGGCGGACACGCTACCATCTATACTAACGAGGCAGGCAGTTCCTTTTAACAATACTGTCGACCTCTTATTATATAGACGTTAGAAGGAAATATTCCTTACATTTTACATTAGATTGAAGTGTAGTAAAATTAACAGTAGTTAAAATAAACAGTAATGAATACAGCGGAACGGAGCTAAATGTTTTAAAACTTTTCTGAGTAAAGAAATAGTGCAGTGAAATATATACGTAGTTTGCTACAAATGGGCAGGAGAAAATAAATATTTTCAATTAGCAGTGGAATCCAACAATTGTGAAATCCAGAGCAGTAGCCAAATGCTATTATCGTATTTATAAAGTCCAAAATACTTTGATACACATTCTCAATGCTGTTAATAAGATAGCACTAAGAATCTTCAAAGCACTATTTTCGTGCAAAAAATGGGTAAGGAAGTTATTGAGCATCCTTTCCATAATCAAATATTAAAGTTAAGGTCCATCTTTGCCACTGTTTTGAGGTTTTCAAGAAACAAATACGTCTTTTACAGTTTTCATTTCAGTTTCAACATTGTTCTTCTTAACTTAGAGATGTGTTCTGCAAACAATATTTTGTGGTGTATCTACATCAGCTCATACTGTTGGCAGTGTACAACACATTCCCGGAATGAACAATTTTAAGATTTCCCAAACTTAATAGTTCATACCATATGTTATCAACCACAACATATAAATGTTTCTACCAATGATGAATTAATGTATTTAATATCCTTAATATTCACTGGTTAACTATACCTTTGAATTTGTGTGGAAGTAGAAATACATCTTAAATGCATAAAAATAAATTATTTAGCTCATAAATCCACTAACATTTTTATAATCTTAAATCTTATTTTAGCTGCCCAAAATTTGGATTTTAAGCAGTTCAAAATCTGGATTTTCTAATTACATGTGTAAGAAAAGTGTCAAATACATTTCCGGTGATTTGTTACTTCTCAGTCTGTAAACTGGCTAACATGAAAAATGAGTATTATTGTTCTGTCAGTGTCAATTAGCGAGGGAGGGAGCATCCTCAAGAGGGGAAGTTGACCATTAATTTGCGAGTGTTAGCTGCCTGTCAATAACAACAGAGGACCCTGGAGCCCGGCGGGCCGGTCGGTTACTACCGCCGAGTTTTGTCCCCGTTTTGATTGATTTACTGCGGCATAGCACTTCAGCACGGTCATCAAGAGCAGGCATTGTCAAGTCACGAATCCAGGTACGAGTGTTTCGTTACGCTTTTCTTACTTAATGAGACTTTACACAGCAACCAAATTACCTGGAATGCGTTACACTGAGCTTAAAGGGAAGCCATTAGTTCCCAAATCGAACCATCTCTGTCTTGGGAATATCAAAACTATCCTGAGATTGAGCTGTGACAGCTTGGTTTTGTAGTATTTATTATCCTTGCCCACAATGGTGGTCTCTGCACAACTTGAGAGCTACTAACTACAAGAATTCTTCTCCTATATTAACACAATAATTGACTTGATACACATAAATCAAATACATTTAATTTAGGAAATGGAATTTAAACATATTAATAAAATGACGGTTACTTCTTTTAAGTAACATAAAAAAACTTTATAGCATCGATACCAAAAGGGAAGGGATTTCAAATTAAGCAACAAATACATACTTAGAGCACACTGAAGCAATAGAAAACGTTATTAGTGAAATGTAGTTAATTCATAAAACTAGATTAACAGAGCACATAGGACATTGCTCTTTTTTCATCTTTACTATAATTTTGTACTATCACACAGAAAACAATGCATGTATAATTTTGCGCTAAGCATAATTAATTTTCTTTCTTTTTTATAATTTACGTCCTTTAACTTTTTAAGTCATATCGGACGAAATGTTGCTCAAATGGGCCCAGGGTCCATGCAGCTTAGAGTTACCCGATATTCGTCTTTTAGGATAAGGGAAAACCCCGGAAAAAACTTATTCAGGTAACTCACTCTGACTGAGATTCAATCTCGGGACCTCTTCAACGTGAAGCACACATGCTACCATCTACGCTACCGAGACGGACTTTAATTAATTGTGATTTTGAGCTACAGGCTATGAGAAACTACGTGGGAAAACTCGGAATGCACGCTGACGATTGCATCAGTAAATCATACCAACAAAGTTTTATTTCTCATAATATATATGTAATGTAAAAATGTATCTGTTTTAAAATTACATTACATGGTATTTGATAATACTGCGAAACAGTTTCTATTTAATAGAGATTTATAATATACTGTCCATTTATTATTTTATCGTATTCAATTTCTTATGTTTTTTTTTCGATACGGGAGCCATTTATTCCTTGAATAAGGAATAGCTATATAGAAAAATTTTTGAGCACAATTTTAGTGGAGTGGTATGAAATAACCCGGAAATCTTGCTCCTTTGTACGTCTTTTCATACTAGCACAAATCTTAAATTTATAAAATTTTAATATAAAAATAATATTCCAAGTGACTATTTTATTTATAACTTAGAATTACTGACAACTCGATGTAGATAAAAAAGTTTCATCCTTCATAGTGCAAAGCTTTACTAGAGATTACAACTATTTTATGAATTAGAAACCTAAGTAACCTTCTTTAAACCCAGGAAGACAAAGGACAAGATGGAAGGAACAAGACTATGGAGCCGGAATGGCTTAAACTGTGTTGAAGAAGAAGATAATCTTCCACCCCATATTTCTTAAGCATTGTTTTCCCGATTAAAATAAATTTAATGTGGAAATTAAATACTGTGATTCTTACACATCCGGTTATTACACGTAAATTTTCCAGATTAATCTTTTAGTAATTTACCATTCTTGTTTAATCAAACTTTTCGTAGTATGGTTTTATTTGAGATTTTAAAAGTGCCTTGGTTATGCATGTTTAATAATTTGGCCTGAATTATAAATATGTTAAGTTAAAGAATTACGCTGTTTAAAGATGTATTACGTTAACTGGAAATATTCGTAGGGTTTTCCTGTTTCTTCTTGAGCATGTTAGTAGGCAACAGTACATGCTGTATTCCAACCAGAAATCCAACATTAGGATTGCACCTGAAATACACATTTTTGAATCCCCGATCTTAGAAAAGCCATTTTAAGAAAAATTAGCAGCATATCAGTGTAATTTTGTGCCCGTATCTGTGTCTGTCTGGTTAAATACCAAACTTGTGATTAATTTAGAATATTCAAAACAATAGGAAAATTTCCAGAAAATGCTCTCACTCCAAACTATCGTATAATGGAACATGTTTAGTTATTTCTAATTTTATAGAAAAAATAACAGTAATATTTTGAGTGTAATTCCATATGTTGAAAACTTTCGAAACAAATAAAATGAATATATTTTATTTTCTGGGAATAAACTACAAAGCTCCATAATTTTGAAATACAAGAAAACCTTAAAAGATAGACAAATCTTACTTATAGAAACAATGCAAAGCTCTTTAAATGGACAGGGTTTGTCAAGTTTTCATTGCTTTAACGATTTTTGAACAATTCAAAAGTTCCATACTGATCGTCATCTAATGATCATGCGAAAGTTTGCGATTCTTTTTTTTTCCAACTTTCTTTACTTTCTACTGGAGGAGCTGTTTCCACTTGAATATATACTTGAATGCGATCCGAATAAATCTGAATCCTTTCAATAGGCCACAAGTTTTGAACCAATAATATGACACACGTGCAACTTTGGGAGAATATAATACACAATTGGGAGATTACGTTACACTATTTACATCTCAGAGAAAATGTCAAATGTGTCCTTCACCAGCATCTATACATATTTGCACTCGTCTCAACATATACTTTGAAGTTTTACGGAGAGTATCCTCACCAATCTTACCTATTTCGTTCGAATGGACATCTTGAGAACATCAATTGTCCATGGCCTATTCTTGTACACTCTATTTTTAGATACTCTCCCCCCCCCCCAAAAAAAAATCCAGTGAGGTTAGGTCAGGGGATCTGGGGGGCAACAGACATTTTGAGATTATTCGATTATCAAAGAAACTGTACAAGAGAGAGTGTACCATAATAGACTACGGACAATTGATGCTTTCAAGGAATCCATTCCAACCGTAATGAGTTACATACGTAACATTGGATACTCTCCATAAAACTTCAGAAAATAATGTGAAAGGAGTGCAAACATGTATAGATGATGGTTATTATATAGTATAATGTAATCTTCCAATTGTGTATTATATTCTCTCAAAGTTGCGCGAGTGTCCTATTACTGGTTCAAAAGTTATGGGTTTTTGAAGTGGTTCAAATTTATATGGATCGCACTTTCCCAAAATTGAAACTAAGTATATGATGGTTAGTTTAGAAGTACTCCTAAGCAAGAACATAACTGACCAAATCTTGAGAAATGAGACAAAATGGCAGACAAAACTATCATTTTATAAAGAAAGCTGTTTTACATAAGGAAGTTATTTAGGAAGTTAAGGAAGTTAAGTTTTAGCAATACCGGAACACAGAGTGTGCGAACATTAGAGATTAAATTTTTAAGAAAGACAAAATGATGTATATCATTAAATAGATTATAAAATGAAGGTTTAAGATTGAGAACTGAGTATATACACATATCCCATTGACAATAGAGTACGAGAAAAAGGCATCGCTGAATCTAATTCATAGTAAAGACAGGATGGATAGTATTATTAAATAAATATTGCAATGTAAATTAATTGGGCAGAGATATACAGGATGAACCAGAAATAGATGGTAGGAGTTAACACTACCAGCTGTAGGCTTGATCATAAAGGAAGAGGGAGAAGGCGACGAAACATATGGAAAAAGAAGAAGAAAACCGGAAATGAGCTGGTTAATATGGGAAAGACATAATTTTGTCTCCTCTAGAAAATGAAAATATGTTGTATACGTGGTATATCTTTAAATTTAGCAAAAACTATTATACAAAGAAATTGCAATTCTCGAGTAAATACAATAAATAAATAAATCAAGATCTGAAAATGATTACGGATCTGAGATATTCCAGGAATCACTCATCGTACTAAGGTATAATTTTTTAGTTTACTAATCTGATATGAGTAGAACCGAAAAATCTATAAATACAGCCTGTGTTCCCATTTTTCTTTTCATTTTTTCTGTGTTGTACAGATTGAAGAAAATCCATGAGCCATACAGGTGCAACCTTTGGATGTTAATAGGTACAAATGTGCAGATAGGCTTTTGCGTGTCTGGTATGCTTGCATGTCTAGGCATCGTATAGCAGGCGTGCGGCTAGCCACTCTATTTGTTACAGGATCCTGTAATAACTTAGATCACCGCCGCCGTCCGTACAATGATACATCGAGCTCATCCATCCCGGCGTTGCGAGAGACTTCAACGCTGGAATGCGAAGGTAACCACAGGAGCGATAACAAACACGCATGCTCATGTGTAATAGCATTAGCGATGCGCGGCAAAAGAGGTTTTTACAGAGCAAATGAGGCAAAAGGATGAGTAAGATTTGCATTGTTATTTACTTTCGCTAGTACCTATTTATGGTTGCTAGTATGTTAATTCTAGTTTATACTTTTAATTTCGTAACAATCATATTCAGGATACTACCTCAAGATATAAATTGGTTTAATTTAAAATTTATCAAATCCTATTTATGTTTTAAAGTTATAATTACATTAAGCCAATAATTTTCATTTGATTTTGCAGCATTAACTAAAATTTAGTTGACCGGAAAACACATTTTGAAATCCCTCGAATTAAAAAGTCTTATGTATTAATTCACAAGATTTTGTCATTTATTGGTGAATACGTTCTTATGGCAGACTCTTTAATGGAGATACATCTTTGCAGAAATAGCTACTCATATTTTATTATAGATACAAGGAAACAACCATAGTCAGTATATAAGAAATGGATACAATTGTGGCCTTAAAATGCCATGCTCTTTTCAAGCAATCGCGAAAAACGACTAGCAATTTACGTAACTTAAGAGAGCGATAATGTTTTCAGCAATTGTAACCATTAAAAATGGATAGGTAGAAAATGGAAAATTGCACCAAAATGTCATTTGGAATAACTGTGGGTTTTAAAATATTTGAGTAGCACATTTCTCTCTACCGTTTAAGGTTTAGATTATTATATTAAGATTCCTTCTGAATCAGAGCATTCCACAGTTTATTTACCATCAGGAAATTCAAAGTATATATTTTTTATCATGTGTATACTTTTAATTTTAATATATATTCTTAACATATTTCAAACTTCTGCCATGAATCTATTTTTTTTTTTTTTTTTTTTTTTTTTTTTGGAATTGGATGGATTTTCTTGATGGCACCAAACTAAATTTAATAGTTGAAAATGTAAATATTTATGTGTTACGATACGGTATGATCATATCAGCGCCACAGGTGCGGCAGAAATTCGTCCTGCAATTGTTCATTTACGTGGGCCTGTCAATTTTAAGTGCACTCAAAAACCATTGAACTGGACTTGATATTATTAGGGAAGCGCCTTCTAGCTCAGCCACCGATATCTGCCTTGCAAGTTAGAGCAATTAATTATAGGACATACGGTCAAAAATTACTGCAAGAAAAATATAGAGCTGATTAAGAGAGATCAATTGCATCAGTTTAGTTCATAGCGTGTGTCGGTCTGAAGATACAGTCCTTTCCAAAGGACAGCGATAACTGCCTTTTTGTCTCCATCTTTTCTTTTTGTCTCAAAACTTCTTGCCACGACTAAACCTATGAATGTCGTCCGTGCTTAATTTGAATAATTTCTGGTTATAAGTATATTTTAATGTAAGTAACCGTCTCAGGTATAAACGAGCTTTGATGAATCATCAAAGACACTGGTCTTTGTAAATGGTTTGGAAGAAATGTTAAGGAGGTTGTGAAAGTGTAATGTTTAACGTCCACGTTTACCACATAAGGCACCACAGGCGGTGACGCTATTGATACATGAGATGAAGCACCGGTGGAATGAGATGGTGGGGGAAACCACATACCCCAGAGGAAACCCCCCAGCGAAGTATTGTCCATCACAAATCTCACTTTGCGGTCGCCTGGGATCGAACTCGGGCAGTCTCGGTAAGAGGCGAGCAGTCTAATCAATCACTGCAAGGCCGTTAAGGAGGGTCCATAACTACATAGATAACACTCATTAGAACTGATAGACATATTGAGTGCTAGACAAATTCATCAATCCCATATATTCTGATCGCATAATCATAAAACTAAATTAAAAAATAATATCTAAACTTCCATACACAAAGGGAACCATAGTACTATCTACCTTAAGAGTTGTCTTTCGGTTGTGCAGTGGTGTATTTGATACTTATGTGATTGATCTGGTTTCGCTACCACAGCATAGGTTATCATTATTTGTATTCAGATTCATTTGCAATTTTATCGAAGATTATAATTATTACGTTTCCTATTTTACATTTATTAGCGTCCAACTACATCAGAAGTGTACGGACAGCTGAGATATTGAATTAGAGCAATGCCACCATTAAAGGCTAATAAAATATTGTAAAATGTGAAATAATTATAAAATATCACACAAAACTAGCGTAGATTATCAACAGAATAGATAGCCAAGAACATGTAATTATTGTAATCAATGGAATGTAATTGATTGAAATGCACGACGGAGAAAACTTCAGAGTGTTTCAGAGGCGGCTTCCAGTACACGGCTGTCCCAGCTGCATAAGAGCGTTCCATTATAGTATATTTGTCTCCTATTTCTCCTTCTCCCACCCTCTACATGCTTACAACAGGATCGTTCTAATTTGAGAGAAGTTATAATGACTGAATGAGTCAGTAAGCAAATAAGTCATCTGAGAATATCTTTTTAGTGCGCCGTACGTGCAATAGTGAAGTGGCTGTGAAGTAAGTAAATTCCTAACGAAAACTGAATTAGATCAACAGGAAACAGTGACAATGAGAAGATTAAAGCTGGCTGGTCCCGTAGCTCCGTCGGTGGAGCACCTGCCTGCCGTGCTGGGCATCCTGAATTCGATTTCCGGCGGTGGAGGTAGGGATTTTTCTCCGACCAAGATAATTTCTCATATTCCCCGAAGTCTTGAAGTATGAATGAGAGTGCGAATGTGTGAGGGATAACACCCAACGAAATCGAAATAACACGTTCAATATGTTCCAAAGGAGAACGGTCGCCGATATGATCATTGCAGTTAAATGAGGGGTATAAATGTGGGGGGTGGGGGTTAATCTGAGGTGTTAGTGAGTTAGTCTGGGTGGTTCAGTTGTTCAGGAATTATACTACTGTTCCAAGGTCTCGGATACCTGCTGGACCAATCATAAGTATGTTCAACGCGACATCCCCATGTCAAAGGATTTATTGGCATGTAAAAGAACTCCTGTCAGGCGAAATTCTGGTACACCGGCGGAGCTGATCTGAGAAATTAATGTACAATTCTTTATCTCTTTTTATTTCACTGTCCTTTCCTCTCTCTGGCCGCGCCGTGGCTCAGTGGTTAGACCGCTTGGCTCTCACCAAGGCGGCCCGGGTTCGATCCCAGGCGACCGCAAAGTGAGATTTGTGGTGGACAACACGGCGTTGGGGCGGGTTTTCTCCGGGACCTCCGGTTTCCCCCGTCATCTCATTCCACCGTTGCTCCATCTTCATCTCATGTATCATCAGTGTCACCGCCTGCGGTGCCGTATGTAGTAAAAGCGGGCGTTAAACACTACACATTTCACATTTCCTCTCTTTCTCTCTATCTCTCTCTCTCTGTAGTGCAGATACAACATACTCATGCACAAGTATGTACGTACGATAGACCATAAAACACGTTCACATCAGTTAGGCAGAATATAAAATTGACAGAAACAATTTATTTACCATATTATTAAAGAGCATATAGAATAAAATGCAATTATTTAATAGGTTTAATAGGTATTTATAATACTAGTTGCTAAACCTAATTTTATAAGTGTTGTCTGCAATATTTTGTTTACGGTCAAAGTACTTTTGTATATTATTTAACACTTTTATGAAATATAATTCTAGAGGAAACAATAAGATATTGTCGCGAACCCATTATTTACGGTAGTGCGCCGCAGAGAGATAAAGGACAGATAGTGCCGGCTGGAGATAAACAGCTTGCCTAAGCAAATAAGGAACATTTTAAATTTCTGCAAATTGGACTTTTAATTCTACGAACCCACAATGTCACAATACACTTACATATCACCATCATTAAAGTGTATTTTATGTTTAGGTGAACCTGTATATTAAATTTTGACAGCGGGCTTTGTGTTTTGTTGGAATATACGACGGCTGTTCAATAAAAAATTATCACAATTTTTTTGACAACGTACCTTTACTCATCCTCATAATTTTGATTCTCCTTCTCAAAATGGTATCCCCTGAATGCGATGCACTTGTCCCAGCGTTTCTGCCAGTCTTCAAAGACATACTGGAAACCATCTTTTGAGAGATCCTTTAAAATCGCCTCCGCAGCCTTCACCACTGATTCTGATAATGCCTCCCAAAAAGGCATTTCTTCAAGTTAGGGAATAGAAAGTAGTCACATGGGGCTAAATCCGGACTATAGAGAGAGTGAGGTATACACTTCACGTTGATTTTTGCAAGATATTCAGCAACAACATTGGCAATATGCGGTCACGCATTATTGTGGTGCAGCATCCAGCCTGCTTCATGGAAATGTGGTCTTTTGCGCCTGATATGAACTTGCAATGTTTTCAGGACATCCCTGCAGTATAGTCGAGTTACTGATGTGTGTGCAGGTACAACATGCTGATAAACCATTCCATGATTATCAAAGAATGAGATGACCATAACTTTCCCGGCAGAAGCAACCACTTTTGTTTTGTTAGGGGATTGGTGATGAAGGAGAAACTCCGGATCTTCCTCTAATATTAACTTTAACTACATGTTACCTCCATTGCAGCGGTAGGCAATACTGAACATGTCTGAACTTACCTGGTTCTCACAGGCGAGAACCAGGAGTACCAACAGTGAAACTACTACGGCGCGTTTGTTTCACATTAAGCAAACAGAATATAATAAGGTTGAATTGTAGTGCGAAAAATTATGACCGTAAAAAAATTATGATCATTCTTTATTGAACAGCCCTCGTCAATTATAGGTTTTGTTGCCTAACAACTACGAACCAAATAATTTCTGATATAATTTAATAAAAGGCTGTACAATTAAAGAAAGTTCATTTAGAAAATCTCCTAAAGTATACAATTATTATTATTATTATTATTATTATTATTATTATTATTATTATTATTATTATTATTATTATTATTATTATTATTATTATTATTATTATTATTATTATTATTATTATTATTATTATTATTATTATTATTATTATTATTATTATTATTATTATTATTATTATTATTATTATTATTATTATTATTATTATTATTATTATTATTATTATTATTATTATTATTATTATTATTATTATTATTATTATTATTATTATTATTATTATTATTATTATTATTATTATTATTATTATTATTATTATTATTATTATTATTATTATTATTATTATTATTATTATTATTATTATTATTATTATTATTATTATTATTATTATTATTATTATTATTATTATTATTATTATTATTATTATTATTATTATTATTATTATTATTATTATTATTATTATTATTATTATTATTATTATTATCATCATCATCATTATTATTATTATGATTATTATTATTATGATTATTATTATTATTATTATTATTATTATTATTATTATTGTTGTTATTGTTATTGTTGTTATTGTTATTGCTATTATTATTATTATTATCATCATCGTTATTATTATTATTATTATTATCTGGAATAACCATTAGTGAAAGTAACGAAGTAGGGAATGAATTTGAAGATTAACGCAGTTTTGGTAGTGATTCCAGAGCAGCACGACACACCGAAACAGGACAACAGATATTTTAGTAAAAAGAAAAATGTATCTAAATTAAAATTAGCTGGTAAGATGCGTTAAAATCACAGTAAGTAATATATTTTATAGCTTCTACTAATAGTGCTATTCTTTATGGAGACTGAAAATATAGCTCACTCACCCAACTGCTGGCTTGTACACAAACCAAGCTGAATTAAATAACATCATAATATTTATATTTAAATCACGATATCTTAAAATTTGTGGATAATTTGAATAGATATTGCTATATGTACAATTTTACACCAATTCACTGGAAATTTTTATGACAGATATGTTCACCGTAATTATTATAGTCCTAAAAATAACTTTTAAAGTTTCAAGGTTTTCTAAAAATGAAAATAGAGTGATATTAAATAAAACACTTTTGAAATTTAGCATGTTTTTTAATGTAATCCACTCAAGTTAAAATTTAAAATATTCCTACAGAAATAAAAAAATATATAATACTAATTTTTAAAATCAGTCATGCGTAATATTGTATTAAAAGTAGTCACAAAATTAAAAACTATACCTGAAATCAGAAAAAAGAGTCTTTTGTTCGTCTAGTATCAAAAGGTGTATATTCAAAGCTAAAAATATATTTAATAAATCAAAGTTGTCCGAAGAGCGTAATAAATAGTGAAGCGGTATGAAAAATGATTATGAACAGCTATCTCAGCGTTCCGATAACCAGCATCCCAAGTTGCAAATACGGTGTTGGATGCCCCGCTGTGAGGTTTTCTTTACCTAGGATTACTTATTTCCTATCCTTTCTAGAGTCTGCAAGTAGAAAAGAGTAGTCTGCATATATGATCCCAAAGAAGCCAATAATTAACATTAACGGTGAACGAATAAATACTACTTCCACACCGGTAGCTCAGTAGGTTAGGTGCTGTTTCGAAGGTAGTGGAATCAAAATCCATCGCAAATCGATGGTTTCTAATTGCGCTTTAAAGTTGCCTGTCCAGGTAAGTAGTTTTACTGCCTACATGACAAAGCGTGGAAACTATTAGAAGGTATGTAAACCAACCGAGATGTTTATGTAAGCTTATCGCACATACATGAGGGGCAGTGCCATACATTGGCAGGCGCGAGAAATGTGATTGAACGTTGTGACAAGCAGAAAGAAGAGGTAATCAAAATCACTTTGTGTCAAGCGACAAAACATTTACATTGATTCAAAAGGTACATTTAAATATAATAATGAATTGGCGAACCTTTCATATCAGACGTATAGCTCCCAAGTGTTCTATTTGTGTTTCATCATTTATTGTACGCCAGGTTATTAATATTTCACTCTTCTATAAACAAAATAACGAACAAATAGAGCGCTGTGTCGCTGCAGGTCAATACACCTCAGTGCTTTGTAATGTAATGAAAGAACTCCTGCTGGAAGAAATTATGGCACACAGGCAACGCTGATACGATCTAGCAAATCAATAGTGTCGTTAATAAACAAAATATTTATTCTTAAAATTTCCATAAACATTTATAATTAATACAAAGGCACCGAAGAATTTAATATGTCGATGGTGACGTAGAAGTATAGCTATGATATGTTCGCACACATTAAGTACGTCCATTTACAGATCAGGAGCATTGAAATTACCAGGAGGGTAAAACCGCAATTCGAATCTCACTCCACACCGTTTAGAAAATTTTAGGAACCCTGAAAACGTCTTGAAAATTGTGTTAAAATTCAGTATTTAGAAGAATAAACATAAGGTATGCTGAGTTAAAAGTTCTTTTTTTTTTTTTAAAAAAAAAGTGTTAGTTAACTAAGCTATGTTAATTATTACAAAACATTTATGTAATATTTTCGTATTAACTTAATGTGCCAGTAAGATTTGTGTAAATGTTGGTATTTCACATGCGAAATACAAATGAGATAACGTTAAATCAATAGGACATTAATTTGTCTCGTCTTTACCAAGAGATCAAGTAACTTGACCTATGCACTCTAACTTTCATTTAAGCGGGTGAAAGTTTTCACTTAATCCAAACAGGGGTTTACTAGCGCACACATAAAAAGACGGAATACAGGTTTGTTAATGAGCTGCCGTAAAACCGAGAGGAGGAGAAAGGCAGTTTTTGTAAATTAAACTTAGGTTGCATGTTCTAACTTACTTTTCAAAGAATTCTAATACAAAAGGAGGAGAGGAAATGGAGTGCGGATATTATGTGCCCTCGTTCAACCCTCATTCTGTGACTCGGTAATGCTTTCCTTGACACAGTTTCATTCGTGTGAAAATGAAGTTTATGCTTTAATGGTAACGCTAGGACTGAAAGACTCTGTTGGAGATGTTTTAATTACAAGTATATGTCTCGAAGTGACTCACTCCTTCTCTTGTATATTATATCATTCATCGTAGGTTCCTACACTCCTTACACTTTTACGTTACCACATGGTCCATTTCCCTGAATATTACTGTTTTCTATTATTTGGAATCTGCGTAAAACTATTTTTCTCACTTATCATTCTTTTCAGTGCATCTCTTAGCAAATATGTTCTTCTGATTTTATATACAATAAAAATTACTACATTTATGTACTATAAAATAACTAGAAGTATTGCACTACAACTAAAGTTCGATACTGAATTTCTCATAAATACCCATAAAAGCCGATTTGAAGATCTCTATGTATGGAAATTAATCGTTCTTCCACTCTAGACGTGTGTAAGCTGTAGTTTGGATCGGTAAGGTCAGACTGAAAAATTCAATGCCATAGCCGGGATTTGAACCACGCATCTCCCGGTCTCCGTCCGGTTACTCTTAACCATTAAGTATTAGTGGAAATTAATTGTTCTTTCACACTAGCCGTGTGTAGGACGCACTATGAAAGCGTAGAGCCAGACTGAAAAATTTAGTATTAATTTCCATTAAGTATTAATTTCTATCAATAAACTTAAAAACACTGGTTTAACTATAACGCCTTACAGCATAGTAAGTCGTCACAAACGGTGCGTATCTCATTGTATATGAGAACCTCGAGTGGTATACCGGGAAATATGCGTGCCAGTTGGAGAATTTATTGTCATGCCGGCATGTTGGCCATAATAGACCAATGCTATGGCAATGGATTTTTTCAGTCCGACTCTATCTATCCATCTTTATGTATGTCTGGAAAGTCACACTCAGAAATGAAAACCATTTCACTTCAAACTTTCCATTTAAGTCTAGTCTCTCCAGGATGGGACCGAAATTTAGGAGAAACTACCTCCACCCTAGATTACCGTTAACTAGAAAAGTTAGCATTACTTTTCATTCTCTCACAAATCGCTCTAACGATTTTGATGAAAATATATGTTAAGATATTTGCAGGGCAAATAAAATGTATATCTTGAATTTTGTGCAAAAAGGGTGTGAAGGCCTCTTCCTTCTGATCACTGCTACGAAACTGGCAAATCGAACGAAATGAACAAAATCTAATTCTACAAAAATGTAGCATTCGTTAAAGCAAACAGCTAATGTCAAATAAACATTGCTGTGTCTTCGGCCATTTATGAGAAATTCTTTATTATTCAAATATCAAATGCTCTATACTTTTTTCTTTTTCAAATGGTAACTGACATTCTTTTTCCGCTTATGACCATGTTGAGCATGAAATTGTGTTGCTGTCACATACCAATTGGCGAGTTAAAAATCTCTCTCTTTGGTTCTACTATTTTCATCATATACTTAAGCGGAATGTAAATGTGTATTGGCAGATTAACTAAGAATAGCTAGCTAGAATAATAGTTGTTATAACAATACCTTATTGAGGACAGAATAGAATATCGGCTTCCAATTTCAGAAAGGAATAAATATAGGGTCTTTCAACAGGACTGTCCTATTTTTGAACTTACAGAAAACACGTTCTATAAATGTTAAAGGTTTGTTTCTTTTTTCTTTTGGAACGTAATTAATGTCATTACCTATGGAGGAGAACATCAGTTAAGTGACCGCCGTGACTTCATTGGGTTGCTCGTAAACCGTTGACCTAATTTTCAATGACAGAAGAAAGTAAATTAGGTCCAACTTCACGAATATAAGGTGATGTTATTCATAAGATGAGTTACTGTTTCTGGCTTGCTGGAACAAACTCGAGATTTAACATAACCCCACAGGAAGTTATCCAACGGCGTTAAATCAGATGATCTCGGGGGCCAGTTAACATCACCACCACGGGAAATTATGAAACCTCTGAACTTCTCCTTCAAAAGATCGACTGTTTTGCCGGAACCAGATGTTTTTAGATGTATACTACCCAATTGAGGTGAAAAGTAGTCCTTATAAGAGCCCGCTATTTTTCTCCATTGACAGTTATTGCTTCTCCAGTTTCTTCCTTGAATAAATATGGACCAATAATTCCACCATACCAAAATCCACACCACACAGTAACCTTTTGGGGATGAAGTGGTCGTTCTTGAATCATCTGCATTGGACTGTGATTGTTCCAATAGCGGCATCCATCCATGCAAGAGTAGGCTTCGTCACTGAAGATGATTTAAAAAAAAACGGGTCAATTTTAAATTGCTCCATAGCCTAGTCAGCAAATACACGGCGCAGCATATAGCCATTGGGCTTTAGTTCTTGAGTTAACAGTATTTTGTAAGCGTGCAACATTAAGTCGAGGTTCAGAATTCGCCGAGTTGATAACTTTTCACAATTTCTGCACGTTGTTGAAATCTGTAACGTCCCATGGATATTTGTGAATAGCAGTAACTACATGACAGAATGACTGATATAAGTCAATAACAACGGCAGCTGTCGCATGTTAAAGATAGGACATTCCTGTTGAAAGGCCCTATATTTAAAACTTCAGAAATCAACTAGGAATACCTCGCGAATGCTTCAATCCACAATAATTGCATTTGGAATAAATTGGTGTTTTAACTAGACCTACATTTTTGTGTAGTAACATTTTGTCTGCCACTCACGGCTTCCCAGTAATACAAAAACCACTAAGAGTGAGGAGGACTTCTCAGAAAAGTCAAGGTGCACATTACATTGCCATTAAAATATTTTTATATGAGGTACTTTAATAAAATAGTTAGAACCAGTTTTTATAAAATCAAAATTTTAAAATGTTGCATGTGAAGAGTAGTCTATAATCGAGGAATTATGTTGCAAACCTTCGTGTCACGTCATAGGAGGATACTGAACCTGAATACCAAGTTTACTATTTAACTGGCTTTCTTTTAGAAGTAATGCTGCTTGCAGACAGATATATACCCTAGGCTCTTTTCTAAGGATTCTCCTTTTCCTACTTTTTTATTTAAGATTTCGGATGTATTAGACACAACATGCATTTGCCATGAAATCTCGATATAAAATTTGTGGGTGAAACACAAAACTTTCCCTACTTATTGTGAGTACGTAGTAGGGAAAAAAAAAAACATATAAGAATCGGTGTCAGAGTACGATTTAATATTCTGAGATTCTCTCCCTTTGTGCCATAAGGAGCTTTGACAAAATATTTCTGAATCACATTTTAGAATGCCCCTTGCTTTGGAAATCTTGGAGTTTGATTTTTCTTTTGACTCATGTAAGAGGAATTCATCTATAAAACTTTATTTTTGCCACTGCATATTTTCAACATTTGACGTAGTTCAAATCGCTTTTGGAGAGAGTAAAAAATGACCACATAGCTTCTGCTTGTAAAATGTGCAATGGGATGCCATTATCTTCTTTAAAGTATTTGTGTGATAGAAGTTGTTGAAAAATGCTGAATATATATATATTGGCATTTAAACGACTTTCTCATTTTGAATTACGCAATTTCACACTCACCCTCTCTCTCTGTCTCTTTCACACACACAGGCATACACACATACACGCAAACACAAGGTGTTTTTGTCTAAAACACCTTTTAGGAAGATACCTTCTTTACTTCTTGTTCGTATTCTGTCAAAGATCAATGGAACCAATACCCAAGTTATTCACATATACACAGATAGAAAATGGATGTTAATACACAATAGCTTACCCAGATCATACAATGCTATATACACATTACCATCCTTGTGCTCCATATTCACATGTGAGTTGTACGCCATCGAGGAAGCATTATTGCACATATGCAAAGAAAATAAACCATATCTTATGCACACATATTCTCAATCCAGTATAGAAGCTGTACAAGACATCTTCACTTCAAATGATTTAGTCCACGAATTACATGATTTATCATCACTTTTGATGAAACAAGGTAGGAAAGAATCCTAATGTGGATACCATCACAGCAGGGTATTTATGGTAATGAACACTCAGCTAAGGAAGCCACAAGACTCTCAGTTCATGAACAGATACTGCACCTTATAAAGATGCTGCAAGATTTGTATTTAAAAACTTCCATAAGCATTGGCAAACAACATGAGAAAAATAACTCCTTTCAAACTACATGAAATTAGAAAACACTCTAAAACATCATATCCACTCCAAAAACTGAAATGTAAAGACCAATGTAAAGACACACCAACCTGTCGCATGGTCATCTGATGAACAAAACACTGTACCTGAATGCAGAATTTGTCATACGGCCATCTTTGTACGCCATATACTTTCAGAATGTTTGCAATACAAGCAACAGTATTAACAATAACCTTCCAGATATTCAAGAAGCCCCAGTAATCCATTACACAGTACAACAGTATTTAAATTTCTAAAGTTAATTAATTTATACCATGCAATATAATATACATTTTTATAACTCAATGTTAAACTTGTTATAATTATACTATTTAAATACCATTACGAACATGTCAAAATATGGCTGTATATAAGTTAAAGCGACATTAAATAAATTAAATTATAATTTGTCATTCTAAATCTCCCTTTCCTTTAGGTTTGTATTATAAGGCCAGCTTTGAACTTCTTTATTTTTTTCTTTCGTTCCAAATATTCCTTCCTTTTTTGCTCTTCTATTTTATCATTTACTGCAAAATAACTAATTCGTAACTAATAATTCCATTAGAAATCTGTCCATCTTAATACAATTTTTATCTGTTTGTAAAAACCTGATATACGTTGTTAAAATGTCTGTACTCATAATATATATTTGCTACCACTCAGTAGAATACATATTTTAAAGGAAGAATCAAAACATGTATTTTTGGTGAAACATCAATAACATATTTTTGGCTGGAATACAATACTTACCTATGTGGAAAGGAAAACACACTCAGTTTATACTTTCCATGGTTGTTCCTGGGTCTGTTACAGATACATTTGTATTGTTATAGCTGATACACACTACGTTGTTTATTGGCGTTTTAAACCTAGCGTCAGCATTTAATTAACTTCTTCCCTTATTCTCGATGAAATTGTACAATAATCTATAGCATTTACCTGTACCCCTTTTCTAATCTTATGGAGACAGTAGCATTGGTGATAAGTAATCTAAAACCCATCATATTCAAGGAAATGGACACAAAATATAGGCGATGTCATCCTTTCACCGGTCCTTCCGTCAATTCGTGCATCCGTCCATCCTCCTCTGCTTCAAAATTTGAAAGGACTTTTGAAAGAGCACAGATCAACGGATATTGCACAGGAAAATGTTGGAGATCGTGGGGATATCCTTGAGAAATGTTCTAAACCAATTCGGTACAAATGTTTGCTTGAGGGAAGAATTAACTTCTGACCATGGTCTCTTAAACGGGAGCAGAAAATGGTTATAAAAACAAAAAGAACACAAATTAAACAAACAAGATAATCAGATAAAACGGATAGGGGAAGGGAAAAAATTAAGCAAACAAGGCTAGACATCTCACAGTATTCAGAACACGTAGCTACATTTTAGCACTTGAACGAGATTAGCAGACCAAGGTGATTCAAAGAGGCCGGATATGGCTGTTGGTTCCCACTATCTTCAACAAAAGAAAACGGTAGCGGAATTTCACATACTAGATCACCTTTGTGGAATACAGGAAGTCTGGTACACGATCCTTGCACCAAGTTACCAATATTACACCAACCAAATAATTAATAGTATCCTGGAAGCTCAAAATGTGTTGAATTAATACATCATTGTCTTGCTGTCTTGATTTATTGCCCTATCGTCAGCTATGGTGCATCCGTTGTCCTCGAGAAGTTGTCTATTGGCTATCTTCCAGACAATGATATTACTTCAATCACGAATCTGCTGTTGATGCTGTAGCCTTACGAGGAAACGCAGATTTTGTACTAAAGGGCGGTTGTACAGTTTTTCCAATAGTTTCTCTCCAAATAAAATTTTGTGCCTATAAGCAACGCATGGCTTCCTTTGAATGACAGCCCAGTAGGAAGAATAATCTGCAAATTTGCCATTCTGAATTAATCGGAAGCTCAACACTTGGGTAACTAGTAATCTATGAAGCATTCATCGTTCAAAATGAATTTTGCGTAACTGATAAACCAAAAATGCACATCTCGCCATAGTAAACAAATTTTGTGTGGACATAATAAGAAATTTCTTGTTATTAACGACATTTCCATACACTTTTCTCAAACAGGAGGTAACTTTATATTTACTTTCTCTAATAAGTATTCTAGTAAATAGAGAAAATATTGTATTCCACTCTTAAATTCAATGTCAAGAGTTGACTGGAAATACGTGTTTGGGGAACCCATGACCCTAAACTATTTGCTAGGCAAACCTTCATGTGTGTTTGTTTCGATGTATATGTGTATATGTACCTGTTAACAGCATAACTAAACAATGTTTGTTTGATACCAAACTTAGTATTTTAGTTCAGCATCTTACAGGGATTTTCAAAAACCATGCCCTCGAAATTAATTTTTGCGTATAACATTTTCAGAAAATGATTAATCTCTAAAATAAAGCTCAGCTTATTATGTTTAAAGTACCACATTTTTAAGGTATTATCATGACAAATGAAATATATTCCTTAAAGTCGATAACAATATCCTATGCCAATCTCTTCATTCTCAGTGGCCTTTGTATAGTAGCTACAAGGAAATTGCTTCAAGAAAATGTTGATCTGGATTACCATGAAGAGGAGAGAAGAATTAGGTTAGTATCAATAATTTATATAAGTATGAGTAAAGTCTTGTAGTGCTTCACATGATTGTTTCCTAACCATTAACTCCTTATAGTTAAATCATGGACTCGTCATCCAGAGCTTAAATTTCGAAGTTTCAAGCTTGAACTAAAGTATTATTTAAATTTACGTTAAGCAAATACGAAAATGTTCAAAGCATACAAAATTGGAAAGGTAGAGTCAGAATGAAAAATTCCATGCAAGAGCCGGGACTTGAACCACGGATCTTCTGATCTCCGTCCAACTGCAACAAAACATTCTTTTTTAATTTTACGTCTTCCAACGATGTCATATAGAACGATGAATGAAATGGATGAAATTATGCTTAAATGAGTCCATGGACTATAGAACTAGAGTTACCCGACATTCGTCTTTCAGGAGAAGGGAAAATCCCGGGGAAAACCTTAACGAAATAACTCATCCCGCCAGAGATTCGAACTCGGGACCTCTCGAAAGTGAGGCAGACACGCTACCATTTACGCTACTGAGACATTGAGCTAACATGCCTAATATGCCAGCATGACATTAATTTCTCCAGCTGAATCGTGTTTTTTATTTTCGGTGAAGCACTAGGAGTTCTCATAAATACAGGAGACAACTACCTTAATGGCGACTTACTGTGCTGTATGAATTTTAAACTTTATAGTTCGGACCACCATTAAGTCGACTAATGGAAACAATGAATTCCCATATACAAAATTTTCAGTTAGATTCTAGTTCAGCGTTTTCCTGGACTTCTTCGCACTAATCCCCTTACAGTACCATTACGATTTTATATCCTCAGTATGATGAAAGAAATCAACTGATTTTCAAATAACACACAAATTAGCACACTTTTTTTCTCATATCCCAGCTGGTAGCTTTTTTGTTGTTGTTGTTGTTGTTGTTGTTGTTGTAATTTACGTTCTCCAAAGTTAAGTCATGTCGGACGATGAATGGAATGAATGAAATGATGCTCAGATGATTCCGGGGTCCATGGAGCTTAGAGTTACCCGAAATTCGTCTTACAGGATAATGGAAAATCCCGGAAAAAGCTTATCCAGATAACTCATCCTTTATTCTCAAATGAAACCTCAGCTATTGAGTGGAGTTCAATACTTTCTTATTTAATATAAATAGGAGAGAAAATAAGAGGCTCCAATACGAGTGAGATGGCCATACATTTACACTCTGGTGTTTCCCTTCTTCTCCCTCCGGTTTCGTTTAGGTGCTGCTAAATTCAGGATTGGTTTTTTAACACACCTAGCGTTAGCAGTAAGTATGTGCTGACTCAAAAAATAGCCAACAGTACAACGATTTAGCCCACATTCTGCTAAAACTCAAAAGCAGCAAGTGGTACAGAAAGGCAAGTACGCAACTAAGATCAGTTTTCCGGATACTTTGATTCAAGTAAACAAGCATGCTACCAGCTGCCCGCCTTGGTAGCGTGGTGGTAGCATGTCTGCCTTACGTTCAAGAAGTCCCGAGTTCGAACCTCGATCAGGCTGATTTACTTGGATAAGGATTTTTCTTGGGTTTTCCCTTATCCTGAAAGACCAATGTTGCGTAACTTTAAGCTCTATGGATGGTAGGCTCATTTTAGCACCACTTCATCCATTCCACTCTTCGTCCAAAATGACAACGTTGGAGGACGTAAAATACAAAGAAAAAAGGAGCATTTAAATAAGTAAGAAATATTAGCTGATACAAAGGATAAAATAAATTTCCTATTATTTTCGGACAATGTCTCAATAATGGAGAATCTTAAAGAGATATACAAATGCTGGATTATAAGTTCCAAAAAGTGGTTGCCAACAGATACCAATTGAAAAATATTACTAAGTAAATCAAAAGCAATAACATTTATACGTAAATATGGGATACAAACATAATTTATTTGGGAAAATAAAATAATGGAACAAGTAACACATAAGTATTACGATGCGATATTACCCATGAATAAAATAAAGCTATAAAAATGTATATATACATTCCAGGCTTTATGTGGAACCATTAAAATGACTTTAGGTCGGAAAAAAGAAAAGATCTAAACTTAAATTATAAAAACTTAGGCTGTTCCTTCCTTGTTGTACGGAAGCGAAAATTGGGTAATTAAATCAAAGGATAACAGCAGAATACAAGCAGCGGAAACGCTATTTCTGTGGAATGTGAAAGGATGCACAAAAGCATATAAAAAACGAAATGAACAAATAAGTAAAAAATTAAACATTTAAAAATTGGAAGATAAAATTAAATTAAACAGAAAGAAATGGACAGAACACTTAATGAGGATGAGTGAAGAAAGGATATCTAGGAGAATCTTTCTGCATAACCGAAGAGGAACACGAGATATTGGCCGAAGTCGCAGAAGGGGGATTCCACTGTTGACTTCGCCGGAACGGACTGCATTGCCTAAGCTATGTAAAAGAAGAAAAACAACAAGAAGGAGAAGTAGAAGAATAAAGGCTATATATACAACCGAACTAAAGGGAATTAAGATGAAAAATGCTTTCAAAATGTCAAATAATTTTCACATCCTTTTGGATTGTTGGATAACATAAATATTTGTTTAAAAGATATTAAATAACTAGGCAAAGGATTGAAGTAAAAAATCTTGTTACAGAATATAATTTTTGTACAGGAAAACTAGAATGCTATGAATGTGTTGAGTGGATTCACCTAAGAAATAAAAAAATAAATAAATAAAGAGGAAAACCAATGACAGCAGGTCATGATGGAAATGCTGGAGAGATGAAAATTGTTGAGAGATGACAATTATTGAGAGAATATCAATAGTGTGATTAGACTTATGCAATAAGGGAAATGTTTAATTGATTCAATTGTCACTTGGCTGTCACAAGGCGTAAAGAACACTGCAACTTTTCATTGCCATATTATAGACCAATACTTTTAAGACAATAATCCGATCGTATTAAAAGAATAAGAAAGAGGCCCTAGTTTATTTTATGTCAAATAAATATTTGAGCCGTTTAGAATCGTAAGTGTCTAAAGCACAACTTTGTCCAATTTCAGATTTTAGCATGTGTGCATGCCCCTGACATTTGCCAACCTTGTGGTCCATCAGCTGTAGCTGTGCCTTAGGTCTTCTTTGATTTAATGAAACATTCAGCTGTCTCACCAGTTTTTCCTGATATTCAGTACATAAGATTCCATAGCATAAAGTATTATTTTGTTTGTTGTTTTATCTAGTGTTGTCAACATAGTTTACTCTTTACATCACGTTCGAATGTAGTACTTCGTAGTCGAAATGTTTATTTTAACAAGCAACTATTTTACTCAAAACTGTTTCTGTGCTTTGGACTCTTATGGTTTTCAGCGCCTCATTTATAAGTTTGAAATTAATTGGTAAATTATTTTGCTTTAAACCTTGCTAAAAATTTTCTATTCCTCACATCAAATTATAGAGAGCGGTAGACGGTAAAAGAAATATTGAGAGATGACAAAGAGACAGGAAGTGAAATGCAGAAGTAACTCTAGGTTGAAAAACAATAACGAAAGTGTTCTGCTTGTAAAATCAGTAAGCTGCAACTGTAACATGGAAGATAAGTTAAGATACGAGGGTATGCTCTTGCGTATTAGAGAATGTCTTAAAACGGTTGCAGTTGAGAGACACTGTTTGCATTGTAATGTAACGGACGAAATACCAGGGAAGGAAAGTTCATCACTGCACTTGGATACTCTCAAGGGAGCTTACGTAACAGCCATCGAGACGGTTCACGATCGATTTGTCGAGAAACTTTCTTTATGTGGGAATTTTCAAGCATTGCTGATGAAACATGACTTGCTTTTGTTTTTGAACCCAGAAATTAATTGTGTGAAAGTAGTGCCGATTAATGCGACACTTTAGCTGCGACTTTCCCAATACTTGCAAACAGAACTATACAAATCAGCATGATGACACGGAGTTTCATAACGCTGTGAGTCGGCGATGAACTGATTTCCACTTCAGGTCTCTCCGTTTGGGTATCTACTAAAACAGAACCATTGCGGTAGATAGGCCATCCTTATGCTGCACTCTTCCAAAATCAATAGCTGGATGCATTTGAAGGAAATACACCAGCAAAGTAGTGATTGTGCTAGAAGCTATTGTCCTAGAATACAATCTAACATACTGATTGTGGAAAAAAAAAGAACTTTATTACCCATAATCAAAGAAAGTTTAACCTTCAGCATGCTTATAGAATGTGAATGACATATTAAATACTTTATCTTCACATTTGTAGTAATTAGGGGAAGTACTACATCCCAAAAATTCGATATTTCGAGAAAATGTACGCTTTGAAGCTAGCTTCAGTTCCCGAAAATTATTTTAACGAAAAGTGTATGTGTTTCTGTGTGATATCCATGTATCTTCTGAACTTCTTAATGCAAAAATAAAAAGTGAGTTAAGCATTACACTTCATATTTCAGTTCAGAATCTTCCAAAAACGAGAAACGAAGACATTAAGATAGTCACTCTATTCCATATTATTCTTAGATGCTACATTTCTCGAACTCAGAATGGCTTAACGATTTACTCAAAAATGACTAACGATTCTGATTGAAACACCGATAATTAAGACATCAATTTTCATGGAAAATTAAACGATATGCATTTTGAAACTTCTTAGAATAAGCTCTGAAGTCCTCTTCATTATGAATGATTTTTGCTTAACTGGTTAATTGTAAGACAGACAAAATCGTATTATGTATTTATAAAATATAGATCTCTTTAAGTATGTCAAATACGTACACCTCTTTTTGAATTAGCTATCTTCGAGATATTTCTTGTTATTTGTTTGCATTTTAAAACACTTAGTTTTCTCAACTTATAAGTCCTTATACGTTTTTGTTTTTCTTGTTTTATCACTCTCCCGCTCCTCTATTTCTTCTCATATGTATGCAGAGGAAGTGTGATTTATGAGGGGCAGTTCAGTAAAGAATGATCACAATTTTTTTTTCAGCGTACCTTTGCTCATCCTCGTAATTTTGATGGTCCTTCTCAAAATAGTCTTCCCTGAACGCGATGCACTTGTCCCTGCGTTTCTACCAGTATCCAAAGACATGCTGGAAACCATTTTTGAGAGATCCTTCAAAATCACCTCCGCAGCTTTCACCACTACTTCTGATGATGGATAATGCCTCTCACGAAGGCGTTTGTTTAAGTCAGGGAATAGAAAAAAGTCACATGGGGCTAAATCCGGACTATAGGGAGGGTGAGGTATGCACTTCATGTTGATTTTTGCAAGATGTTCAGCAACAACATTGACAATATGCAGCCGCGCATTATCGAGGTGCAGCATCCAGCCTGCTTCATGGAAATGTGGTCTTTTGCGCCTGATATGAACTTGCAATGTTTTCAGGATATCCCAGCTACTGATGTGTGTGTAGGTGCAACATGCTGATAAACCATTCCATAAGTATCAAAGAATGAGATGACCATAACTTTCCCAGCAGAAGAAACCACTTTTGGGGGGGGGGGGATTTTTGATGAAGGAGATTTCCGCACTGAGCTTTGCTGTTTGCTCTAAGGATCAAAATGATATAGGCAAGTTTCATCAGCGGTGATTACGTTTGAAAGAAACTCCGAATCCTCCTCTAATATCAACTTTAACTGCATGTTACCTCCATTGCAGCGGTAGACGATACTGAACATGTCTGAACTTGTCTGGTTCTCACAGGCGCAAACCAGGAGTACCAACAATAAAACTACTACGGTGTGTTTGTTTCACATTAAGCTAACAGAATATAATAAGATTGAATTTTAATGCGAAAAATTATGACCGAGGAAAATTATGATCATTCTTTACTGAACAGCCCTCGTTATAAATAGCAAACAACTGTTGAAGTATTTAACGATCACTTAAAGCCGATATATTTCCGTATTTACCTTGCAACTATATGAAAATTGGCAATTGTACAATTCCTGCAAATGTTTATTTCGATTGTTATAAAGTAGATACCCAAAGATACAAGCATTTGTAGGAATAGTTCATACAAGAATAGAAAACGTCATGAAACTTTGGAATTTGGTGGATTGTCTGTATTAAATTCCGATCGGTTTTTGGAAATTTAATCATCTTTATTACACCACAGACAAAAGTATGTAAGTAATAGATTCACTTGACTTTCTCTGCGACGACAAATTCACATAAGAAGAGTAGGATGATTTCTTAATTCATTTTACATTACTTTTTGGTACACCTTTACCAAGGATTTATTTTAATTAAGGAAAGAGATCAATATGTCCGGAGACAGTATTTATACGTTTACTCTTGGTGACATAAAGGCGGAGAGGGTTTACGTGCAGTAGCTCAAACAATTTCTTATGAAGTTAGATTAGCTTTAATCTTATTATCTTTTATTTTTTTAGTTAGAAGATATTCATTACTTGATTTCTATTATTATCAAATGGGAATTTGATTTTTATTTTTATGCTTACCTTTAAGCAATGTTTGATTTGTATCTTGTCTAGCTGAAACTAATCGTAGTCCATTTTATTTTGCTGAAGGTGAGTCTGAATTAGTTTCAGGTTTATTAAGGGACGAGAAGACCCTATAGAGTTTAATAAGTTTAGTAATTAATTGAGTTAATAATTAATTTTTGGCTTTTATGAAATTTATTTAATTAGGGTGATTAGAAGATAAAATAAACTCTTCTTTGAAATTAATATTATTATTAGTTTTATGATCCATTATTAATGATTAAAAGATTAAATTACCGGTAAAAAGGAAGCCTTTGGAAATTATGGAATAATTTGAGCTATATCAGCAATTGGGTTTTTAGGTTTTGTTGTTTGAGCTCATCACATATTTACAGTTGGAATAGATGTTCATACACGAGCTTATTTTACTGGAGCAACAATAATTATTGCAGTAAAAATATTAGACTTTTTGATTGGAAATCAAGTGTACTTTATTATACTAAATAAATATTTATTTATCTACCTCATCAGTAAATGGAAACATATAAGAATAATCATACAACATCAACAAAATGTCAATATCATGCTGCTGCTTCAAATCCAAAGTGATGATTTGATGTAAAATGTATAAATAATATACGTGATAAACATGTAATAAGGAATGTTGTTCGAGAAAGAATAAGATCAAGTCGTTCAGTATTATTTTCAACTCAAATAAATAGATCTATTGATTGAGCTCATAATTATAATGAATTAACTCTAATTACTATTAAATAATTAATCTCCTCTAATGTGGCAGAATAGTGCAGTGGATTTAAGCTCCACAAATAAAGTTTCAGACTTTTTTTAGAATACTATGGCTACATATGCAAATTTAGGTTTACAAGATAGTGCTTCGCCTTTAATAGAACAATTAATATATTTTCATGATCACTCAATATTTATTATTACCATAATTATTGCACGGGGAATAGGTGTGAATCGGAAAGCTTTAAGCATGTGTGTTGTAAGACGCTTAGGAGACACTTGAACCTCAACATGGAACGTATCAACAAAGCTGTGAGAAAATCAAATCGATCGCAGTGTATATAGGTAGTTGTTTTAAAATTGTGTTTAATTGTTTCTGTTTATTTCGTTCTCCAGCGTAGATCACATCAGATGATGAATGAAATGTGAGAAATGGTGCTCAAATGAGCTCAGGGTCCATAGAACTTATTCTTATCCGACATTCATCTTTCAAGATGAGAGAAGACATCCGAAAACCTTATCCAGATAACTAACCGTGACCGACAGTCGAACTCGGGAGCTCTTGAATTTGAAACAGACATGCTACCGCCACACTAGTGAATAAAATAGTACATTGCATATAGTATATGTAAATTGTATGTATTATTATTTAAACAATATGGTAGTATTTGTATTTTTTCCAACATTGTTGTATCACCTGATTGATTACCTTAATATAGTCTATGTAAATGTTTCTTCTCAATAAATATTAAATATATTTGAAACATGAAATATGAAATTTAAAACGCGACATAATCGTGTTACAGGAGAACGTGACAACATTTTGGGAAAAAAGTATATACATAGAGCACTAATTAGAAAATTCATCTTCGGGTAATCATCAAGTTACGTAATTAATGACTATTCGTTTTTAGATGCTGTTCGCAGACTTAACTCAGCTGGCATATACGTACTCAATGCTTTCGTTAAATTAAAAAAACGTGTATTTTCGGTTAAATATTGATTTGAAAGTTTAATTTGAGAACAAAATACAGTTGGGTATACTACGAATGAATGCATTAGCTCCTTTGCTCAATGTTTTTCATATTTTACTGTCGTCACAGCAGTTTATCACATATAAATAGTTTAACTAAAATAACAGATATCCGTTAATTTTGTTAAAATAGCAGATGAACTGAAACGTTAGTAAGTGGCGCTGCGTGACATTCCTCATAAGTAATTACGTAAGTGTTCAGTGGTCACCAGGGGTTGCGGCAAGTCCCTAGTGGGTGTCCCTTAAAACGGCTAACATAAACTTAAATCTTTTTATTTTATGATCAATGTTTATAAAGACCAGTTTCAACCTGATATGTAGTTTAAAATGTACAACTTCAGGAGATATAGTGTACGACAAATTACTGGAAATATTGTATCTGGCTACTCGTGAAGATGTAGCAATGCACTGGAGGCAGCAAAACAAGACGACCAAGTATAGAACCCGTCTCCTATATGATGTAACTGTTGTATATGGACATAACTGGATACAAACAAGGCACGTACCTAAACAAAACTACATAAACTGTGTCACATCGCTTCATTCTTTACAACAACTAAACAGCAAAGAATGAAATATGAAAGCATTCCAGGAATCTCTATAATAGCTCTGAAGAAAGCGCACTCCACCTTTCGGCATAACAGATCGATTTCATACTATATGAGTATCAAAAAATTCGCGTTTTCCTAAAATAATTTATTTTGAATGTTCGAAGTGTGTATAAAGACAACACTTCATTTGTTTCTAATTGATTTCATATGTGTCTTCCAAATTATTACAACAAAAAATATTTTATATCTCTTACATTATGGAAAACACAAATCGAGCTTATCAGAAATACTCGCACGCGCTCTTAATCCTTCTGATTAATAAAGGAGCATTATTGAAAAAGTTTTTCAATGACTGTTTATAGTGGACAGAAAGTAAAACTAAACTCCATGCTTAATAGATGAGCAACATTAAAAGTCGTTACAAGAATATTTTCAGCAATCTATTTGACTATTTACGTTTATAGGGGAAGTTTTTCATTATGTTTATCAAACCTTTAATACTTAACACATACTTGATACTTTAATATATTTCAGATGTTTAATACTTTGTTATGTCGTATGAAAAGTACATATTAAATATTGTTGGAATAATGTGAAGTTTTCCGAATGAATGAGGTATATGTTGTACCTTATCATATGTATATAACCAGTTAACCGTAAGATAGACAAAAGCCTACTGTAAAAAAGAGAGAACAAAACAAATAATTAACGTCTAAATAAATACACTTTTAGCATTAACTGTTTCTAATATACTCACTTACCAAGCGGGATGGCTCAGACGGTAGCCCGCATTAGGGAGGTCTGGGCTCGATTCTCGTGACCGACCTACCTGAGCCATGGATTTTTCCGGTTTTTTTTTTCCGGGTCGCTAGGCGAATGCTGGGTAGGTTAATTACATCCCCCGAATTTCCTGTCCCTCCATTTCATCTCCATTATCATTTCATATCATCAATCAACTGGTGGTCACTTTCAGGGTAAAAGTGTCGGCGGGTGTCTCGGCGGTGCATGGCAGGATGATATGTTCTGAGGAAAACTACTCCCTCCTCCGGTAGGTCGGCTGCCGACCTCAGCTCCTCTGCCGGGACTATTTCGGGACCGCCAGCCAGGGACCTTTGGGGCTCGGATCGTCTGCCTGGGACCATTAGGGCTCGCTGCTGGGCTCGTTGCCGTTCCGCTAAAAGGGAACGAGTTCGTCGTCCTGGCCTGTCGGGGGAAGTCTCTATCCAAGTAAAGTGTGGGAACCCTGCCCTCTGTGCTGTCGTGGCTCCTTGGGTCGGCCTCCCCCTGTCTCCTTCGCCTCATCCTTCCTCCCCCCACTTGGGGGCATAGGAACAATGGCTGCAGCATGGTGCCTACGTACTGAATCCCCTCCGTAATGTAATCCCGATCCCAACATACTAATTGGAATGGCTAAGAAACCATTCTCTTTGTTTCTTTTGGCTATGTAGTATGTAATTTTAAAGCCAATATATGGCTTGACAAACACTTCCATTAAGTGGCAGTCAAATCGATAACAACAAATATCTCGGAAATGCTTAACTCAGAAAAAAATTGAGATATACATATATGGTGTACTACGATTTTGTCATCTATAAATTATGTTAAAGTGATCCAGAATTAAGAGAACTTTATAGGCTCTTAAGAGAAAGTTGAAAACATAGATCTGCATTTCATTTGTCATAAAATATTATATAAATGCAGTCTTTTAATGAAAACTTTTTAAGGAAATCAAAATTTTCGAAGACATTTTAATGAAAAGGGTAGTTGGGGATAGAATTTGTTTTAATTGTTCGCATCGCATCCTTGAAAGATACTGCACTCACACCTACACACATACACACAAACACACACACACACACGCACACACACAGGTATATACACATAAACACATACACTAAATACATATTCAAAAAGAGATTTTTTTCTAAAAGTGACATTTTGATTTACTCAAACGTGTTTGAAGTGAAATCTTCGTATCCAATTTTTGAATGGAATACAGTACTACTTGTATTTACTGTAAAAAAGTACTAGAGAAAGTGAAAATGTAAAATTGTTTGCTGTTAGCAGTCTTAGATTGCAACAGTGGTACCTCATTATTTTCTATTTCACTAATTTCTAACGACTTAAGCGTAATACACTACCTCTTTCATTTGTTTTGACATCAAAACTGCTCTTTAAACGAAACAGAGCTGTTCGTTTCTGAAAGAATATCCGAAAGTAACATTGGTGGTTGTTATGCCTTTATTTTGAAGCCTGATTTATGAACCCTAGTTAGATCGTGTTTTATCGTGCCAGGCTGTCGCCGAGCTTACCGACGGCATTTTCTGAGAAATATCGAGCAGATTCGATCATAAAACATTCAAAATTTGTGTGTTAGCTTCCAATAAATTCTTTAAAGCTGGTAATTATTACTGACTTCACCGTAAATAAGCCACATATCATCTTCGGTTAGGTTTAAGACATCGAAAAAATATCAGTGGAGGGAAGAGTGTGATTTTTTATATATTCTCATTATATAGATCAGCAATGCAAAAGTCAGGGATAAAGAGTTTGTTATGTAACACAATAACTTCGTGATATTCTATAGGAAAAGAACTCAAATGTAAAATACACATCTGGAAGTAACAAAACAAAAGTAATGCAAAGTTTTGTTTATAAGCTCTGTGTGTTTATTATGCTGTTCCATGCCTGGGAGGTCATTTCTTTTTCTATTCGTTTGCAGCTTATCTAACCCACCTTACCTTCAGTATCCATCTCAGTTTTATTCCTCCACAACAGCAAAGAAATATCTCCTAATACCAGCGAAAGTAAAACGAATTTAATGAGTTTTCATAGCTCGAGTTCAATGTACATATCTGAGATTCACTTAAAAATTGTATTCATCATGTCATCCAACGTTAAGTCATATCGGACGATGAATGGAATGGGTGAAATGATGCTCAAATAGGCCCAGGGTCCCTAGAGCTTCGAGTTACCCGACATTCGTCTTTCAGGATAAGGGAAAGCCCCGGAAAAACCTTATCCAGGTAATTCACCCTGACCGAGATTCAAACTCGGGACCTCTTGAACGTGAGGCGGACATGCTACCATCTACGCTACCGAGGCGGTCATATATGAAATTATTTCATAGGTACTTCCAACCATTATTATACGTTAACTAGGTTGCTAAGCACCTAATTGTATCAGTAATATTATAATTAACATAATCACCTTGCATTGCGCATAATAATATCCAATTCTTTCATGTATCAGTGTCTGTGTGCAAGCGTGAACACAGTTAACCGTGGATATATAAAATAATTAACTTTGTCCAATATTTTCAAACTTTTCTCCATTTTTTAAAAAGTATTTACCACCATTTTGTTCCGAAATACCGCTACGATGTCAAAAGGTAAAATTTTTAAATATTGTAGTCTTTTTCTGAATGTTTTCAAAATTGTGTAACGTAATTATCTATTGCACCCAACTTGGGTGTTTAAACTCCACGTAAAAGTCTCAATTTTTAATTTATTGCTTTATTATCTTTTATTTATTTATTTTTAGAAGAAAAACATTTGTTTTGATTTTGAATATTAATTATTCAGATGTTACACACTATGTAGAAATCGTAATTTGGAAAACAAAATAAAAAGAGTAAATCCAAAGGAATTTTTGTTTTTAATTCACTCTGATATCAAATTTTCCGAGAAATTGTGCAGCCTTATTTAGAATGTTATAGCTATTTAAGAAATGACACCACATGTATTCAAGAATTTCGGAGGATGAAGTAGTAGTAGTAGTAGTAGTAGTAGTAGTAGTAGTAGTAGTAGTAGTAGTAGTAGTAGTAGTAGTAGTAGTAGTAGTAGTAGTAGTAGTAGTAGTAGTAGTAGTAATAGTAGTAGTAGTAGTAGCTGTTGTTGTACTTTAATGCTCATGGTCTATAGATGATCTCTTTTCTTACAGATCTCCAAAGAATTATGCAGCGTTCATGTTGGTTGTTGCACCTTTGGAGTTTACATACTTGTATGTAGATATTTAGCATTTATCAGTCTGTCAGGATCCTTGCATAGCCTACCATGCCGTGCTGTTGTCAGATTTAATCTACACATGTGTGCACCGAAGCTCCCAACATATTGAACTTATAAGCGCTGAGCAATTAAGGAAATCTATAACAAGCTGAAATTCCAATAGTAATTAATGCCTTGCTGATGGCACTAACTTTGAAATATGTATACGGACATAGGTATGCTGTACCACATGATGTACGTGTATAATGGATTACTTAATGTCTTGGTGATTCTAGTTCCATTTTTACTTAGCTAATTAGCTTTTTCATTGGCTCAATATCCATTTGAGGTATGATGAGGAATACTACGGAGAGGATTCGGCATCGAAACCTGTGGTTTATTGTACCTAGCCACAAGTGGCGCATCCACTCCCTTCCCCGGGAGCAAGGATGAAGCGAGAGGAGACAGAGGGCGGTATACACAAGTAGTCTCGACAGCGCCACTGGCGGCACTGAAAAAAAAAACACGAGAAGAGAGATGATGTGAAATGAGAATGGATATGAAATGGAGGGACAGAAAATTAGGTGGATGTAATTAACCTATCCAGCATTCGCCTAGCGACCCGAGAAAACTCCCGAAAATAACCCATCAGCCAGGTAGGTCGACCACGAGAGTCAAACCCGTGTCTCCCGAATGCGGGCCACAGACAGAACCGCCTAAGATATCGCGCTCGGTGCCACTTGGTTCCATTTGGTGTTCTTAATATTATGAAACAGTGGCTATGACCGAAGTCTATTGGGGGCTCGATACTGGACAGTCGGAACGGTAGACAGATAATCAGCACCCCTGCACAGCATACCCGCTCTAGGTGCTATCGTCCGATCTTCTGGAAATTTTTCCAGAAGTTCAGGGAGTGCCGTAACTGGGAGATATTAGATACGTCTTTTATTCGACTACACAGAAAGCGAACTGTCACAGAAAAAAAGGTTAAGTCTTAAGGGTATTTCATTACGTCACAAGGTTTGTAAAGTGACAGTAAACATTAGTGATATATTTATTTCTATTCATTCTTTCATTCATTCATAAATTTATTATTTATTTATTCATTCATTCATTCATTCATTCATTTACTAATTTATTTATTTATTTTATTTATTTATTTTTTTATTATTTATTTGTTTATTTATTTATTTTATAATTTTTATTTATTTATGTATTTATTTATTCATTTATTCATTCATTCATTCATTCATTCATTCATTTATTCATTCATTTATTCATTCATTCATTCATTCATTCATTCATTCATTCATTCATTCATTCATTTATTTATTAATTTATTTATTTATTTATTTATTTATTTATTTATTTATTTATTTATTTATTTATTTATTTATTTATTTATTTATTTATTTATTTATTTATTTATTTATTTATTTATTTATTTATTTATTTATTTATTTATTTATTTATTTATTTATTTATTTATTTATTTATTTATTTATTTATTTATTCATTTATTCATTCATTCATTCATTCATTCATTCATTCATTCATTCATTCATTCATTCATTCATTCATTCATTCATTCATTCATTCATTCATTCATTCATTCATTCATTCATTCATTCATTCATTCATTCATTCATTCATTCATTCATTCATTCATTCATTCATTCATTCATTCATTCATTCATTCATTCATTCATTCATTCATTCATTCATTCATTCATTCATTCATTCATTCATTCATTCATTCATTCATTCATTCATTTATTTATTTATTTATTTATTTATTTATTTATTTATTTATTTATTTATTTATTTATTTATTTATTTATTTATTTATTTATTTATTTATTTATTTATTTATTTATTTATTTATTTATTTATTTATTTACTTATCTATTTATTTATTTATTTATCTATTTATTTATTTATTTATTTATTTATTTATTTATTTATTTATTTATTTATTTATTTATTTATTTATTTATTTATTTATTTATTTATTTATTTATTTATTTATTTATTTATTTATTTATTTATTTATTTATTTATTTATTTATTTATTTATTTATTTATTCATTCATTTATTTATTCATTCATTCATTCATTCATTCATTCATTCATTCATTCATTCATTCATTCATTCATTCATTCATTCATTCATTCATTCATTCATTCATTCATTCATTCATTCATTCATTCATTCATTCATTTATTTATTTATTTATTTATTTATTTATTTATTTATTTATTTATTTATTTATTTATTTATTTATTTATTTATTTATTTATTTATTTATTTATTTATTTATTTATTTATTTATTTATTTATTTATTTATTTATTTATTTATTTATTTATTTATTTATTTATTTATTTATTTATTTATTTATTTATTTATTTATTTATTTATTTATTTATTTATTTATTTATTTATTTATTTATTTATTTACTTATCTATTTATTTATTTATCTATTTATTTATTTATTTATTTATTTATTTATTTATTTATTTATTTATTTATTTATTTATTTATTTATTTATTTATTTATTTATTTATTTATTTATTTATTTATTTATTTATTTATTTATTTATTTATTTATTTATTTATTTATTTATTTATTTATTTACTGTCAGTGCAAAACCCCATTTATAACAACATATGCAAAGTATAGTTGTCAGTGAAGCAACAGCGAAGTCTCAATGAAATTGAACCTCTTGCTATGTGGAAACTAATTGTTCTTTCACACTGGCCGTGTGTAGGCTAAAGTATGGAAAGAAAGTCAGACTGAAAAATTCAATGCCATAGCCGGTATTTGAACCACGGATTCTCTGGTTAGAACGGCTGGACGGCAACCAGAAGATCTTTTGTTCAAATCCCGGCTATGGTATTGATCTTTTCAGTCTGACTCTATCTTTCCATTCATTGTTATGTGGTAGAAAAATCTGAGTTAAGTGGCGATTAAAAATGGACAATGCCACAAAACATAAACTCGACACTGTGCTGGCGAGAATTAGGTTGTGGCCGATTAGTTTTGAAGAAAACCTGCAAAATTGACCTACTTCTTTGAAAAATATTGGTGCGACAATCGTGTGCTCTCCAGACAGTAATTATTGTTGTGTGTGTGCTCATCCATAACACAAGTGAAAGAGCTTACAATACAAGAAACGGAAATGTCGAAGAACACCTTACAACGGATCCTGTTAGGATGGACAGGATTCAGACCGCGTCACACTAACATCTTGTTCAAATAGCATGGGAGCTATAACGACAACAATTGTAATGTTCCATTGTCTTTCTGCAACAAATACTGCACAAAATAGACATCTTTCCCAAGCTATTCTCTGTGACCTCGCAGACAAAAGATCATTTGACTTCCTCTAGCAATAACGAACAATTCCATTCAGAAAACGTTTTAGTAGTTCACAGATCATTCACTTCTTTTTCTTCTACTCTTATTTTTCTTTTCTTTTCCTTTTTTCTTCTTCACTTCTCCCTGAATTCCTTTAACGGATCTGGTAACTCCTAAGTACTTACAGCTTTCCTTCGTAGTCATTAATTTTTCAGAAACATAAGAGTATGGACAATTTAACACACCATAACTCAAACTATTTTTGTATATTCAAAACACTGAAAATAAACATTTTGAGATCGTCTGAATCCTATGTGGACATGCATTTGTGTGAATATAATGTTAGATAAACCAAAATTGAAATTTAATTTTATTATTTCTCAAGGGTAGCTACAAAGGTGCAATAGAAAGTAGTGCGTTTCAAATCCCGGTAGGATTGCTCTCCCTAATTGAGGTTATTTTCACGTTTACATTAGTCTTTAAACAGCGAAGGTACCCTAAACTTCAGCCTGGAACATTTTCTTCCTCTAGTATCATACACCAGGAACCACTCAGAGATCTTTGAGATTCCTCAAAATATACTGAAAAATTAAACGTATTCCAAAAGGTAAAAGCCAATACTTTAATATTGTACCAATATTTTAAAATGGCAATAAAATGTACAAATACTATTGAGACACCAATTTATTATGTTCATCGTATAAAATATTTTGAAAAATGGTAGCGCCATGTCTAAATATTACAATGGAGTCTTCGATTTCCGTAAACCAAAGCGGATACAGGAAGGGAAGCTTCTGCATTGCCTTGGTAAAGAACAGACGAGAAAACAAATTAGAAACAGATTTACTGTTTTACATTATCAAAAGCTTTTGACTACGTACAATGGAGTGTATTTTGGGCATCATGGTAATGAAAGGAGAATCGGCACGACTAATGGAAATAATATGAGGAATGTACATGGAAGCATACATAAGATGAATAAGATAGTTTCTGCACTATAAAAACAAATCAAGGAGTTAACCTAGACATCCCTTATGGTCTATTTAAGTTATAGTTTAACGATGCCAATTGTAGTTGGCCAAGTAGTTTTCATAAATGTTTTAAAATGAATAGCAATTGGATACTGTATTATGCCAACGACCAAGTAAGATTTGCAGAATCAGAAGTTAACTTACACATGAAGTTAAGTAATGCAGACATTGATTTCGGCACCTGCATGTGTCCTTTTTAACCGTGACCCACAAGGAGGCTTCCTGAGAGGATGCGGTAAGAACAAACTGAGGCCGACCCAGGAACCCCAACAGAATAGATGGTAGGGTTCCTATCAATTCCCCAATTTCGTGTGATACAACCAGCACCCTCTTCAGCTGGAGATGGACCCATCGCTCTGGGAGTCTTAGAAATTGGAAACTGTACCGTCGTGTAACGGGGATTTACAGAGAGCTCCTTTTCCTCTGCCGTGCAGCGCCCGAGATACCTCTCGACGTGTATCAAACCTGAAATAACCAAGCGGAACAATGTGAGATGTGAAGAGAAATGGAGGGAGAGAAATTCGGAGAATACTGAAGAATGCAAGAGACTGAAAAATGTGGGAAGAACTCCCAACGCATTAATGTAAAATATGTATGATGTAGAAGAAGAACTCAAAAGTGTTAGCGAAAAATTAGCATTAACATTTATATTAATGTAAAACTATGTGTTGTATGGAAGGACAAGGCTAAAGATATTTCTTACAATTTCTGATGAATATTTTTTTAATTTCTTTTTTGAACTACTGTGCCAACTGGTAGGAGGCCTTAGTCTCTAAGGGATACCACATACTAAAATAAATAAACAAACTTCCCAGAATTCACCTAGGGAGACGAAAACCCCTCGAAAATCGTAGGCTGGAAATGTCGGCAATGGAAATGTAATCCACGAGTTGCCGAATGCGAACCACAGACGTTACACTCACAATAAACAAACACAGACACACAGATACGGTGTATAAATTTAATCTCATGTACGGCACAGAAGTGAGAGTACTAAAGGGATGAGATAGATCATACTTTATAAAAAAGCAGCTGCTCCACTTCTAAATTCAAGTGAAAATAGAAAGAAAAAGAAAATAGAAAGCAGCAAAAGAAAACTGAATCAACGGAAATGAAGCTTCTAAGATCTATCGCTGGATAATTTCTGATAAATCACAAATACAGCCAGAAAACAAGGTATGAATTGAAAATATTTAAACTCACAGAAATAATTAAAAACAAAGTAGACTGGAAACATTTACCTTCAAATGATGAACAAGAGAAGGTTACCAGAACTATTAGAATAATTCAAAAGACTAGAGAAAGGAAATGTAGAAAATCCAAGGTACAGATGGAGAAAGGAATAATGTTAATGGGAACGGATGTTGAAGTTGGTGAATGTGATGAATTGTCATACATTATGTCCACCGTTGTCTGCATTAAGAACGGACTTTAAAACATTACTGAGTGTGCATTCGCTCACTTTCCCTACTCACTGTTACACAACTGTTGTCAAATTCATACAAACTATTCTATCTACTTCATGTCAATCAAGATAAAGAGTTTTAGAAATTGTTTTATTTCATACTTTTTTGTCGATAAAATGAGATTATGGAATAGGTACAGTATGCTTAAAGATAGTCAACACAATTAAGAACTTGTCGTTGAGTGATGGCTTAACCCTCAAATCTTTCCATATTCATTCTCTTTCACATTTAAGAAACTTATACGTATTTTAATATCCAATATAGCTATATGCACCAAAAGTTGACATAAACTGCGTGATTTAATAATGTCTGCAGATTTTATATAATATGATTTTGTCTAAGTTTTCCAGTTTAGCACTTGTGTAAAAGTCTCCAAAATGAAGGGCAGTACACTTCGCCCCCGTGAAATGACTCCCCACTTGGGTGTTAAACACGCACTCCCATTTTCTGGAGGCATTTGACCTACACGGGTCACTACAGGCGTTTACTCTTTCATTCACTGAGGCTCTTATCAGAAAGTTGAAGAGAGAAATTGCATTTCTCCCGAAAATATCTTAAAAAGTACTATGGGATTTTAATGAAAATCATTAGTACTACTTTTTGTGAAAATCAAAATATTCCAAATTTTGTCATGAAAAGTGTATTTTGAGGCTGAGAGACTTTTTAAATATCTTCGTGACACTTCACTGATGGTGTTAAACTTAAATACCAAACTTGATAATCTAATTTTCGTTGTTTAGGTTTTATTCACGACTACAGATGCACACGGTTTGTTCATATGAACACAAGAGTACAAATAGGCCTTTTTCTGAAGGTGATTTGTTGGATTCAAGAGTCTCAATGCGTCTATTTTTCAGTGAAATACCGCTATTTAATTTTTGAGTGGGATGCTGTACCTTCTCTACCACGAGAAAATAAAAAATGAAACTATTTTCGTTATTTTTTATTTTATGAAAACGAATGTTAAACTTTTTTTTTAATTTAGCACATGCTTTTTTGATGTTGTTTATACAGTAAAAAAAATTGCACTGCTTGAATCCGGTGTCAATAGCCTTCTCTTTATTCCGAATATACTGTAATATTGTTCTATAACTGGTTTACCAGTTACACACAGATAAGAGACATACCAAATATAAATCAAATAAGCACACCTCCTGCTCATACATGAAGCGTTTAGCCATCCATCAATGGTTTTCAGGTCACGCAATAAGTAAAATTTAAAACCAAAATTTAGTGAACACCTTTTAAATATTTGACTATCACTTCAGTCTCCTAAATGTCTGTTTTAACTACAAAGAAAATTTTAATGAAAGCATTTCTACGACTTCTTATTTTGATTAACACGAAAAGCAAGAATAAATGTAAGAATTGGTAGAGAAAGTCATGTGATATTTCTCAAGTTTTCAAAATTGTATGGGATATGCATAACTGAGATGCTTTAAATGTAATTCATCAGCAGCTTCTTTGCTTCTTTGTCTATTAGAGCAAGGTGTTCTTTACCAGGTAGCCAGATTAATCCGCGATCTCTCGGTAGCGGGGTGGTAGAGTGTCTGCCTCACGTTCAATGAGTAGTGTTTAACGCCCGCTTTTACTACATACGGCACCGCAAGCGGTGACACTGATGATACATGAGATGAAGATGGAGCACCGGTGGAATGAGATGGCGGGGGAAACCGGAGGTCCCGGAGAAAACCCGCGCCAGCGCCGTGTTGTCCACCACGAATCTCAATTTGCGGTCGCCTGGGATCGAACTCGGGCCGCTTTGGTGAGAGCCAAGTGGTTTAACCACTGAGCCATGGCGCGGCCCCTCACGTTCAAGAGGTCCCGAGTTCGGATCTCGGTCAGGGTGAGTTATCTGGATAAGGTTTTTCCGGGATTTTCCCTTATCCTGAAAGATGAATGTCGGGTAACTCTAAGCTCTATGGACCCAGGGCTCATTTTAGCATCATTTCGCCCATTCCATTCATCATCCGATATGACTTAACGTTGGAGGACGTAAAATTACAACAAAAATTAATCCGCAGCAAAATAGCAGCCCAGCATTGAAACTTTGTGATATATCACATCTTTTCACTGGTTTATCTGTAACACTTACAAGGTACATTTTATAACAGTTTTGGTCTCCATAAAATATTTTATCTCCCTAGAAAGTACTATGTTATAGAGTTAGTCCTTAAACACGTAGCTTGTTTCTTTGCTTGATTCTGTAATCTCTGCCTTTTTGTAAAGATTGACCTTCAGTAGCATAATCTTTGGTTACTTCACTGTACGTCTGCACAATTCTCCTTGAGCGGTAGCGAAGCAAGTACCCTCTTGGATTTACGAAGAAGAAAGTTGCCTGATGGGCTTTTAATGAACTACAACCTTACTTATTTTTTCTGGAGAAACTAAAATAATTTATCATGTACAGCTCAAGTTATTGGAAAGTATTTCTTCTATATTCTCAATTAACGTTAACGATCAAGAAAGTTCTTAGCTGACATTAGTTACAGGTTTGTCTGTGTAAAGGATAATAGCGTAATGAGAAATTAAAACGGAGGAAAATAGTTTTCGTAATAGATGTGCTATCAATTTTAGAGTGATAAGTGCGATTCTAAATAAATTCCAACAAGATTTCATTTATTTAGAAATAAAACGATAATTACAGAACATACTCAAAGGCTTTCTATTTTCTTCTTCTTCTATCTGAAAAGGATTAGGTCATTGGCCTGTTCCAGTCTCAATTCATCTTTGCCTGGGCCTTCCCAGGTGGGTTTACAATTTAAAATCTTGCTTGGTATTCTTATGTAGTCCATCCTTTGCAGGTGTTCGTCACAGTTTACTCTATGTTTTCAATTTAATCATGTTCAAAACTGTTTAGCCTTTCCTTGATATCCTGGTTTCTTATTTTAAATTTTCTTGTATGTGCCAATATTGCTTTTAAAAGTTTCATTTCTGTAGTTTTAATATGAATGAAATGTTTTTTCTTATTATAAAAGAGGATTTCCATCTTCTATGGAAAACTTCAACGTATAGGATTATTTCATATAGGAAGAATTTGTTAAAAGTCTTCCCGTTGTCAGACTGAAACATAAGATTAGTTAAAATGTAATTTGTCACGTTTTCTTTTATTCAATTATTCATTTCTATATTTACGTACCTACATATATGTTTTCAAGCTTATGCTTTATTTGCTATTTATTGCATATTTTATATTTATTAATTGAGTCAAAAATAGTTATGTATATTACTTAAAAGCTATAAGTATTTCTGGAATATTATTTCAGTAATAACAAAAGGAAAATAGCACCATCTCGCATGTATCATAAACTTTATTTTTTGCAAGTCCTTCTTTCAGAATAACAAGAACTCTCCAATTTGTTTGAAATTGATGAACCTTGGCTAGTAAATATTGAGCGCATATATAGCACTTCTCATAAAATTGTAATCTTTATATCATATAATTATGACTGTTCGACAACTGCCTCTAACATTGTGTTGGCACAATAACTAATTAAAAACCAAATGATACTTAAGGATGTAATTATTTAACAATTTGGAAGCCAAAACAGACTCTATATGAAACATACAGTCACTCTCACTCTTTAGATAGTACATTTTGGCTTTCTTTTCACTGCTTTTAATTCTGTCCACAAAGAGGTGATTTGTTAAAACAGATTAAGAGCCGAAACTAACAATATATTTATTTTCAAATGCACCTTCCTGCAATATTAGAGGAAGTATTACATTCCACCCAAAACCTCGAAATTGAGATTTCAGCGGAAATATATGTTTCGGGCTCGGCCAAATAAATAAATAAATTGATAAACACGTGAAATGGTTTCTATTTAGAGGGAGAGAGGAAGAGGGAGAGGAGAGGGAGAGAGATCAACAGAAAAAAACAAGCCGGCTTTATATCAAAGGGGATACCTAATTTCAGGTCTTACAAAGCTGAAATGAAATGAAGGGAAAATGAAAAGACTGTAAATCCGTTGAGGGCAAAGGCCTCCTGTTGTGCAGGGAGTAGCAATTGAGAAGCTCACTATTTTTTGCAATTTCTCTAAGAGCCTTGTACAGTTGCTGAGCTCCAGTAACGGCGTACTTTCGTGCCCTTAATACTGTCACTGTTTACTTCACATGCGTAACAGATACACCATTGTTGTACATATTTAGCTATGATACGGACTTTTAGTTTATAATACCTGGGTAGCTACTTCTTCCGGTGTACTCCATGCAGCTCTGTCCTTAACTTGTGTTTGCCACTTGTTTCCCTGCTATCTTTCTGACGCTGTCTATCTCCTCTTTGATTTCCATAACCTGCGCTCCCACAATGTCATTCGCAGCGAAAGACTTTCCATCGGAGATGGCGCATTCTAACTACATGCCCTCCACATCTCCATTTCAGCTGTTGTGCCCGTGAAGCCACGCCGATTATGCCTGTCTTCCTTCTGACTTTCCCGTTTGTCATCTTCCCCTTCCTTGTACGAAAGGAAAATATTAAAAAAGTCCCCTCCAACTCTCCTTACATAACTTCTCCTTTTTATATTTTCTTAGAAATATCTGTAGTGATTTTGAAATCTTTCTCAATGTATACGTTTTTTTCAGTTAGTAAATCATAAGAAATAAATAAAAAGTTTCTTTCACTGTCTCTATTCCCTCTGTCTCTCTCTTCTTTAAGGGTGTAGATTTCTTCGTAGTATACAACTTATTTTGAACACTTTTTATGGCATCAGCTATTTCAAAGTATTGTTGATGCTGTTGTTGCGCTGTCTTTATTTCTGGTGAATCATAACATTTGTATATCAAAACCAGTATACAACCTGTTCTTTAAAGATTTGACTATGCTTTAGCCTCCTATACCGCGCTCGAAACTACAGCGAGATCTACAGTAAAGCCTTTATCCAACGTTTATTTGTATTAACATTAACTAAATATAAAAAATAAGCTTTTACAATAATAGTCTATTGAAGCTGTTTAGAAATAAACAGGAACATATATTTTATCGCCACATGGCTGACTCGTAATCCGCAAAATAACTACAGTTTGGAGACAAATGTGTCCCTAGAACCAGTTAGCAGTTATGCAACGCCTTACATGCGCAAAGGGAACAAGCATGTATCATCATAATTGTCACATGTGGCTGACTCTGTAATGAGATATTTATTGAGGCACACTATAATTAAATGGAGTCACGAAGTGGAACGGATTTATGGGATTGCTCTCTTCCTTTCTTACTTCATAAGGAACTGCAACGTAACACCAGGCGAGGTCCTTTGCCGGTAATCAAGAGTAAAATGAAATGTTGGAACTTTTACTCACTTTATTCTCTCTATGATGAACTTAGTAGGTATACAGAAAACATATTAGGTCTAACATTTAACACACAGACTTCACTATAAACACCTGTAGTGAACAATCTGAACCAAATAAAATATATTGTATGTGTTTGTATGTCAGACTGAATGTGTTTGTCTCCGAAGAGTTTATTTCAAGAATAAAGTTTCGGATTAAAAGCAATATATTTATTTAAATTAAAGATGTGCCAAAGATGAAACACAACAACTTTCTAGAAAATCACTCCAACTCTTTACGTGCAAGTATTGTAATTATCCCTGATTACCTCAGAAATGCCTTTATGGATGTTTTATTAAAACTAATATCCTTGTTTACAATATTTGCATGATTAATAAAATAAATAACTTGAAATTTCTATGCATAGCCAATGCAATCATTTTATTCATCTTACATTTTATATAATTTTATATAGCTTGCTAAACCTAAAAGAACAAAATTTACTATAGGAAAATTGCAAATTCTTCTAAGCACTCATAAATTTCAACTTAGGATTTATGAAATATAAATGAAAATTGTATGCCTTTTGACGTTTTTATTTCTTTATAAATTAGAGTTTGCCTCTTTTATTGCCTTGGCTATGATTTGTTTACATGGAATGCTAATGATCTCCCTTGAACATTTTTGTAGCATCATTCACTTTCGATATAGCATTCCTTTTAGCGGTTTAAATGTTCAACTTTTCTGGTTTACTCAAAGAGTTTTCATCATTCATTTGGTTTTCATGATTCTACCGAAAGTGAATCGACATAGATTACGCGTCTGTGATGTACCTACCTACAGAATGTGTAAAGAAAAATTTAAGACTTCAGTTTTGAAATCATTAGGAACATAGCATTGCTGTAAACCGATACTGAAATTAAAAATGTATAATATGTTGTACATTTCTTTATATTTGTTTTAATAATGAACGATTTCGAGCAACAGAATAGTATTGGTATATAGCAATTATTATGTGATACACCACTACCTCTACCGAAGACCGACTCACATACATTCACACTCGTATTATACATGTTGTCTTTACAAAGACTTACTCTTCTATACTTATTACAGCATATTTACTCGGCATGTTACTCACAACATATTTCTGCTTGCAGAAGTTTCAAATTATGGAAGAAGATTTCAACATTATAAAGTAGCATTCAAAACTTTATTCATGGTAACAAGTTATGGTAGGAATATAAAAAAGAACGGTGGAGATGCCAACATTCTTGAATTTCAAGCATACATGTTACGTAATATTTATGTAAAGTGTATATTGTAACGTTGAATATTTCGAAAACGGGTAACGCTACGAGAACAAATTATTTAAATAAATTTTATATTTTAATGAGCCTATGTTCTTTCCTGTTCATACAGAAGAAAAGATAATTCAATCAAGTAAATGAATAGTCACACAATATTCACAGAAAATTCAAGATATGTACTTCATTTGTTGACACTTGCATACCATTGGACACATACACCCGCACAGAGGGAGCTTTTTGTAAGAATGATATTACTTTGGGGTGTTCGCCCATATAGGGGAAACAAAATATGTATTTTGGATGGAATATCGATAGGAAATATTTTGGTGGAATATATATTTCAGCTTAGCTAGCAGAGTATCTTGTAGTAAAAGTAAAACGTACACTAAACTGCATTGCATTTGGAATATACAACATTCAGTTAAAATAAGCAGTTATTTCCAAATGCAAGCTAAACACTAATTTGCTGGTGATAAATTATCCATGTCGAACACTTTTAATGACACTATCCCCAAACTTTTCCCATGAAATTTCTTTTTATTCTCATTCCTTCCATTTAAGTACCTCTGCTTCCGTAACTCCCTGAGCACCTCTTAGGGATAAGTGTCGGTCTTTGAGAACTGATCCGCCAGACCTTCAGTTTGGCGTTGTCTCTTGGGCAGCTTCCTGACAGCTTTATCCGTTATGTGGCTTAACCATTTGTCTTCCTATTTATATTTCTGTGTTACACCTGTTCTGTTATGATCCTATTGTTAGATATTTAAGGCGGAGGAAGTAATACATTCAATCTAAAGTGTGATATGAGATTTATGCAGAATGAGGTTTTGGGTTCACTTGAATACTCTCACTACAAAAAAGCACTACATAAACGTTTCTGCGTCTATGTACACATCTGCCAAGCAGGAGGACTACTTAAATACTTAAAAAAAAAAAAAAAAAAAAAAAAAAAAAAAAAAAAAAAAAAACGGAGTATATGTTATGGATATTCATGAATTCATTGACCCTAAAAGTTTTTGAAATTTTAAATTTCCTAAAACTAAAACATTACCATATATATACTTATTAAACACAAACTAATATCGTTTGATAGTTTAACCTCAATTCAAATTATATATACAATTTTAACCATCTCTATCAATTTACCTACAGTAGATAAACTACCTATTTAGCCCAAAGTTCAATATCGAGTCTTCGCCGAAAATACGGCTTTAGAATACCCCGAAACCAAAAAAGCAGTTTATTTTTCTTCAAAAAAGTTCGGGTTTGGAAGTGTTACATGTAAATGTTTCTGTTTATAGTATCATGAGTAGCATAAAACCAAAACTATAGTCGGATAAATGCAAAATTGATATTTAAGAAAAATACCTTTCAAGAATCTGACCAAAGAGTTTTAAGAAAAACCTCCCACCACGAAGTATACTTGGGAGGGACATTCTTCATGTTCTCCATTTAAAAAATTGTAAATTGTCATAAATTTAAGATATTTAGATGAACAAAACCAATATATTAAGTTTTCTGGGGAGGGCCTGTGAAGTCTTTCTCATTCAGAAAGTATTTTGTTTAGTTTTGTATAACTTAAACCATAAAGCGTGCCTACAATAACATGCTACACATAAAAACGTGGATATCTTTAAAACATGTGAGTTATTTCAAATTCAGGATATTCGTTGTTATTGTTCTAATTCTTTTTAAAACTTTCTATAGGTACATGTCTATGAAAAGAATAGAAGTATGCAGGTATACTAACCTTTCTCTAAAAGTACTATTTTAGATTCAGAGGACCTCAAAATACGTATATTGGAATTTTCGCTTGAAACACAGTACTTGTTCTCCCTATTTGGCATGTGGTAGAGAAAGTGGTAAACTTTTGCAAGAATATTTGGTAGATGAGATAAAAACTAGGAAATCGATTATGGAATGTGAAAACAAACAAACAAACTCTTCTTAAATAGCATATTCTTCTATTTTATGTTAGTCGTGTTAATTGTTTATAGGTACGTGTCTATGAAAAGAATAGTTTAAAAACGAAAAGTCGGTGAAACACCATTCTAAATTCAGCATTTTCAAAAGGATGCGATATGAAAATCGTGCAGCTAACCTTTACGTTGAACAGATTTACGAAATTTATTTTCTCAGGAATGGTTCTAACGATTTAGTTAAAAATAGCATATATGCATATATTAAAGATATATCTGGGACCAATAATATCTATAGTTTCAATTTTTCTGGGAACAGCGTGTAAAAATCTCTTCATTCAAGAAGAATTTTGTATAATGTTTAAAACAGGTTAACGTCAAGCAATAGATGAGATGTACTATACATATTATTATTATTATTATTATTATTATTATTATTATTATTATTATTATTATTATTATTATTATTATTATTATTATTATTATTATTATTATTATTATTATTATTATTATTATTATTATTATTATTATTATTATTATTATTATTATTATTATTATTATTATTATTATTATTATTATTATTATTATTATTATTATTATTATTATTATTATTATTATTATTATTATTATTATTATTATTATTATTATTATTATTATTATTATTATTATTATTATTATTATTATTATTATTATTATTATTATTATTATTATTATTATTATTATTATTATTATTATTATTATTATTATTATTATTATTATTATTATTATTATTATTATTATTATTATTATTATTATTATTATTATTATTATTATTATTATTATTATTATTATTATTATTATTATTATTATCATCATTATTATTATCATCATCATTATTATCATCATCATCATTATTATCATCATCATCATTATTATCATCATCATCACTATCATTATCATCATCATTATCATTATCATTATCATTATTATCATTATTATTATTATTATTATTATTATTATTATTATTATTATTATTATTATTATTATTATTATTATTATTATTATTATTATTATTATTATTATTATTATTATTATTATTATTATTATTATTATTATTATTATTATTATTATTATTATTATTATTATTATTATTATTATTATTATTATTATTATTATTATTATTATTATTATTATTATTATTATTATTATTATTATTATTATTATTATTATTATTATTATTATTATTATTATTATTATTATTATTATTATTATTATTATTATTATTATTATTATTATTATTATTATTATTATTATTATTATTATTATTATTATTATTATTATTATTATTATTATTATTATTATTATTATTATTATTATTATTATTATTATTATTATTATTATTATTATTATTATTATTATTATTATTATTATTATTATTATTATTATTATTATTATTATTATTATTATTATTATTATTATTATTATTATTATTATTGTTATTATTATTGTTATTGTTATTAATATTATTATTGTTATTATTATTATTATTGTTATTATTGTTTTTATTATTATTATTATTGTTATTGTTATTATTGTAATTATTGTTATTATTGATATTATTGTTATTATTATTATTATTATTATTATTATTATTATTATTATTATTATTATTATTATTATTATTATTATTATTATTATTATTATTATTATTATTATTATTATTATTATTATTATTATTATTATTATTATTATTATTATTATTATTATTATTATTATTATTATTATTACTACTATTATTATCCTTAAATACCAAGTGTATTTAAAACAACAGCTTTTAAAGCATAAGCTCAAGATAATGTTTTTAATGGTTGCAATTGTTCAACACTGTATTACTTAAAAGTTTTGTTGATACTGAATTCCTGCTCGTGTTTCTATGGAAAGTGGAGTTTTAAAGCCAGTACATGCATACAGTTCTAAACATTTGAGTGTCGCTATTGTGTTTATAAATAAGAATATATATATGTATATATATAAGAAATATTATTTATTATTTATTTACTTCGAAAAGTTTTACCTAAATTAAAATAAAGTATGTAGAATATTTAAAATCTCTGTTCTTCCGGACGGACATGGAGTATAAAGCAGCCTGTAACTTCTATTCATAATTGCTGAAAGAAAAAACCATTCATAAATCTTTTGTTGAGATTTCCGTACAGTGTTGCATGTTACTTTAAAACAGAATCCTTGAAGAAACAAACGCCATATTTGGTAATTATAGTTTTATATTCACTAATAAGCTGCCTATAAAGAGTAGAAAATGCTATGTGAATTACATTTTCTGGGTTCAAGGAGTCTCACAACATTTCAGTGATATCTGGATGTAGGAAATAAAATCATAATCCACCCAAAAATATTACATTTCCTAGGATGTATTCCATTCCTCATTTTGCTGTTAGGTTTTTCTTTACCAATTAAGATATCCTCCTATTAGAATTAAGATGTTGAAGCTAAGCTTCTTACATGCCTTGGATAGTAACAATTAGAAAAGTTTGGTTAGTATATAAGTGTAAGGTGAATCGGTATAGTACATGAATCGAGCACGCCAGTGATTAACCTTGAAGATGGAACCAAGGAGCGTAGCTTGGCACCGGAAGTACAACATAACGTTCTAGTCCGCTTCCTCTTGCAACTTGTGTGGTGCCCACTATTAGCACTGCTTCTGCTGCACCTGCTGAGGTAACACTTGGAAATATCTTTACACGCCACCACTGGTTTTACCATTGTAACGAATTACACCAAAGCAACAAAGTTCGGGACTGGAATTGGTATCAATTTATTGCTTCTCAACTTCTTTAATGAAACTCCGTCTTGCCTTAAGAAGATGTCTAGTGGTAGAGGATGTAAAAAGATATTAAAATACAGATACAGGTGCAGGAGAAATACGGAGGCCTAACCGAGTCGAAAAACAGGGTCGCTATATGCAGGTCTATGTGCAAAACAACAAAAACAAAATGACTTGATGCTTTAAAAAGTACATATTAAGTAAGTTTAAATCATTGTTACTAATATGTAGGAACCATGTCTTTCAATGAGATCCACGTTTTCCACATAGAAAATTTCTGTCTACCTCATGTACTTTATCTATTATACAGAATGGTCCAAAATTTATTCCGAAAGGGGACCAGGATATTCTGGTCATATGGTAATTTAATAAAAATAACTAGAGCTGATTTTCAAATAAAGACTAAGAAAAATCCAAATTACAGGAAGACTTTGGATGAGGGATTTTGTTTAATCTTCATGTGGCAGTTATGAAAGATGCTGCACTACTTTGGCACTAACTTAGTATTCATCTGACCTTTGATTTTGCAGTTTCGTTTATGTTCAAAAGCGCAGACATACCTACACACTCATTTACCCAAGCAAAACAGTTGACTGTATTTCCAATATAAACATGCCCCACTAACATTCACCATGATTGACCTAGCATGGTTAAAAGAACCAATTTTTAAACAAATACTATGATATCTATATATGGATTTGTCATTTCTTCTCCCACGCATCATATACATTAATTTGTTTGATCCCTTTTAAAACATGGAGAACTTAAGACTGCTCTGCAGCTTCGATATAAGATGGATCATATGATGGTTAGAGAAACAGTTGAATGGGGAACTCTGTTGCTTGTTAATTTATTATATCTATTTTCCAATTCTACGAGGGACCTCTTAATCAAAATGAGTTAGAAATGGCAATCTAAAAATTTGATATGATTATTCAATATGACTTCCTATTTCTTCGAAACTACTTCATTGATTCGTAGAAATAACTTAATTACACTCTTCATTGCGGATGCATGCTCTTGATGTTACTGATGTTACTGTTAATAGTGATGTACTTAAAATTACGACAGTTTTGGCAAACTGAAGGAAATAAAACCGAATAGATATTTCCGAAATGGCTGATGTTACAAAAAGAGTCTGTTAAACATATCTACTTTCGTTCCAAAACAATTTTTTTCACTGGGGAAATTTTCTTTTTGCTGCATGAGTTTCAGCCCAAAGAAAACACGTGCATCTGGGTCTTTTTTCTAGAACATTTTTATACAGGGAACTTACAGACATTATGAAATATTAGCATGGAAATTTTGGAAGAAACGAAACACGTACACAAGTATGTAATAATGAATGAAATAGTATATATAAAATGGGCGTCCAGAAAGTTCTGTTTCAATTTATCTGCACTGCAGCACAGCGTTCGCAGTTCCGCACATGCGCGGTAGACGCTCTGTATCAAGAAGAAACGTGTGCCATTGTGAAATCGCTGTCAGCCACGTACGCTTTGTTGTGCTTGTTTATAATGTCGGTGTTGATTGAAAATCCCGCCGCTTGTAAAATCAGATCTGTGATTCGTTTCCTGAATGCTAGGAAAGTGAAACCAATTGAAATTTATCGGCAAATTTGCGATGTCAGAAGGTGTTGACTTTCTTCACGACAACGCACGACCACACACTGCAAATGCGACGAAAAACATCCTACAGAGATTTGGCTGGGACGTGTTTGACCACCCCCGTACAGCCCTGACCTCGCTCCTAGCAACTTTCATCTGTTTTTTCATCTCAAATCTTTCCTTAGCGGTCAACACTTCAACAATGACAAAGAGCTGAAAGAAAATGTTTCCAACTGGTTGAAGACAGGCGGTAAACTTCTATGAAGAAGGTATACAAAACCGTGTACCTCGCTATGACAAATGCCTGCAAAATTTCGACAGTTGTGTGGAAAAGTAGTTTAAGGGTTGTAGAATTTTGTGCAATAAATAATATTTCTTTATCTGTGCACAATTTAATTTTATTACCAAACAGAACTTACTTTCTGGACGTACCTGGTATATATAATTTGCAATTTATGTCCTGCAACGTTAAGTCATATTGGACGATGTGTGGAATGGGTGAATTGATGCTCAAATGAGCCCAGGGCCCATGGAGCTTAGAGCTACCCGACATTCATCTTTCAGGATAAGGGAAAAGCTTATCCAGGTAAGTCACCCTGACCGAGATTCGAACTCGGAACCTCTTGAACGTGAGGCAGTCACGCTACCATCCACGTTACTGAGGTGAACGATAGCTATAGCTGTTAATACGTTTACTCTAATGTGGTATATGGTCACTCCGATTCTTGTACAAGCTTTAACTAACAGATTTACAATCTTGCACAGTCACATATTTTCCCTCATTTTCTAAGCTCTGAGCTATAGTAAGGATGCTGATGTGTTTCCCTGCCCAGTCTGAAATAACTATGGGTGAAAATATGATGTACTTTAAGACACTGCAGTCAAAAAATATTTAACTTCCATGAAAATTACTTAAATGCTTTGAATGTATTTCCATTCGGAGAACTTATTTGATTATATTACGATATTGATAGTTTGATATTAAGAAATATTTTGTCTTAAATATTTGACTCTTAGGAGATGCAACCCTAATGAGCTTCTCAATTGCTCTCTTTGTGCAGCAGGAGTCCTTTTGCCCTAGAAATTTATAGGCTTTTTATTTCATTTAATCTCATTTTGTTCCAATCGAAGAGGTTTAATCAGAGTTCGATAACTTTGTACAGCCCAAAACTTCACAAGTGTGAGACTGGCAGCTGCACATGCTTAATGAGATATTTTGGCGTAATAAAAATAAGAAATATTAATTTTATTTGTTAACACTATGGAAATGGAATTTGTTTTTACCTTTTCTATTACCCTGATGTAGAGAAAATGTACTGCATCCAAAAACTCATCTAGATATTTCACAGGGATCGCACGTACCCTTGTGCACGCGTGTGGTTTGAACAACATAATCCAAACCGGAAAGCAGATAATTGGATTTTAAGTTCAGTACCATGTGACAGAAGATTTTCAAGAACTTCCAGCTCATAGTGAAGCTTCGTGATTTCCTCTTTGACAATTTTTATTTAACTACACTGTTTACGATATGTACCAACACGTCAGAAAACTTACACCTT
>CM060955.1:51011028-51068528 GCA_030765055.1 Mantis religiosa
GCGAGTCATTTTGCATAAGACTTAGCCTATTTTGTTTCGGGTACAAAAAAACGTGTTATAATATATGGGTCTCTAAATTAAATTATATTCTCTTTTATATTTTTTGTTTTATTAAGACGCAATCACCACAGGATCTTCCTTGGCTGAATCCGTGTTGTTTATTATTGAGTAGTGATTCAGTTATTATATATAAACTTTTCGCTAAAAGTTTTGCTATTTTATAGCTTATATTTAAGAGACTAATTCCTCTATAATTTTTACATTCATATCTTTTAAAATATTGGCCTTGTTACAGTCATTTTCCATTCTTCTGGTATCTGTAGGCTGGACCAGAAAACATTTTAAAAATGTAGTAGTCGTATTTTAAAATTTTTTATGCATACGTTATCAATTCCACATTAATCCAATCTTTTCCTGGTGTTCTATGATGTTTAAAAGACGTCAATATAGTTTCTAATTTCTCTACGGCAATAGGGTCTACTTCTTCATATGTAGTATTTAATTGTTGCTTTTCACTATCCGTCGAATGATTCCATAGTTCTTTGAAGTATTGAAGCCACTCTTCTTCTGAAATATTATGTAATTCCACCTATCTTTTCCCGATTTATTTAATTACTTCATTATTTTATATGCTGTTATCTGATTAACATGTATATCATATTCTATATCGGATGTGTATTTGTCCCAACTTTCTCGTTGTAACTTTCTTGCCTCTCTTTCAGCTATTGCACACTTTCTTCTATATTCTATTAAATTCTCTTGGGTATTTGTATTTAAACATTTCAAATATGCTTCTTTCTTTTCTTTTATTAAAAGTTCTATATGATCATTCCATATTCGTAATCTTTAAGTATTAAACTTTTTCCTTCTTCTTCCTAATGCTTCAGTTGTAGCCTTTATCAATATTTGTTCATGGTCTTCCCATTCTGTATTAATATTTAAGCTCATCGCTCGCTGATCTAATTTCTCATCTAGTCGTTGGCAGTAAAATCTTCTTACACTTTCTTGTTTCAGCAGGTGTACCTTAAAACATTTCGTTTTTCCTTATATTCTCAGTTTTCTTTGCTCTTAATTTGTTATACCATCTTTTCGATAGCTTTATTTTAGTCATTAACATAAAATGATCAGAAGAAATATCGTAGCTTTTATAAACTCTTGTATCTAATACTTACGATGATATTTTATTATTTACCAGTATATAGTCTATTATGCTGCGTTGTCCTCTACTTGATAATGTGTATTTGTGCACATCTCTATGATTAAAAAACGAGTTGGTAATTTTAAAATTACTGAATACACCAAAATTTCTCAGGCTTTTGCAATTTTCATTGATTGTTGGTTCTCCATTGCTCCCTATTGTCACCCAATTAGCGGTAGGCATGAGGGCAACAGCTGTGAGGAAACCAAAGGGGCAGCCGAACCACGCCTCCCATTAGTCTCTGTCACTAACTGAAATGTTTAGGGAAATGTCACTTGACCCTGGGCGCTTCTCTCCCCTTCTGCTGCCCTCCGGAACTTTCGTCAAACCAGAGACTTCTAGAAAAGCAGTGACATTCCTATAAAAAGGGATTTCAGAGAGACAGTGAGGAGTCAGTGTTTGACGTGCTAGCGAAAGAGCGCCGTGTTAATGAACGATAAGACTGTGCGTAATTGGGTACGTGCATCTGAACGGTAACGGACGAACTGGTGAATCGTAATTGTGTGCATTACGTAATTCTGTGTAATTGGCAAGTATCAAACTGTAAGTCGGTGGAAATAAAGAACATTGTTGAGTTTGTGTAATTGGACTTTTCATTTCACGAACCCACAAAGTCACAATTGGTGTCAGGAGTGCGACATAACACAATGGAGGCAGCATTAGAAAAGATTTTAGCGGAACTGAAAGAAATGAAGACGGCAAATGAAAACCTCGCTGCAAAAACAGAAGCGGCAAATAACAGCCTGGCCGCGAAGCTGGAGACTACAAATAACAACCTCACCGCCGAGTTGAAACAAATGAAGACGGCCAACGACAACATCACCGAGAAGATGGAAGAAATGAAGGCCGAATTAACAGCGAAGACGGAAGCGGCTAACAACAACTTGGCCACGACAATGACCTCAAAGATGGCCGAATTGACCACGGAAATGAAGGTGGCGAACGAGGCTCTTGCCGCCAAATTTGAAGAACAGTTGGCCGGCGTGAGGGATGACGTGACGGAGCTGGGCAAGCGGATGGGCCAAGTGGACGAGCGCGTCGAGGACCTGGCGAGCCGAGTTAACGACCTGGAAGGGAAAGCCGACAGCAGCGTGAAGTCCCTGAACGCCATGGTAGAGGACGTCATCGGCAGGAAGCTGAAGGATTTGAAGGTCGACGCGCCGGGACGCGACACAACATCTGCGCGCGTCAAACCTCCCAAGTATGACGGCGCGTCAACGTTTGAGGTCTTCCGCCGCCAGTTCGACACAGTGGCCAGGCACAACGGATGGTCACTGGAGGAGGAGGCCACACAGTTAATAGCCAGCCTCCAGGGACGGGCCGCGGAAGTCCTAAACGCGGTGCAGACAACGGCGGCGCCCAAGGACATCTGGGAGGCCCTGGAGGATCGCTTCGGGAACCACCGCTTAGCCGCAGCATACCGCAGCCAGCTAAAGGCAAGGACACAGCAGCCGGGGGAGACGCTGCAGGAGTTCGCCATAGCTATCGAGCAGCTGGCTAGCAAGGCCTTGGTTGACCTGCCACTGGAGTTCGTATCCCGGGAAGCCGCCTACAATTTTGTCGACGGGGTACGGGACGCGGAGATTCGTCAGCGCCTAATGCTCGGCGAATATAAAACCATCCACGAGGCGCTGACAGCGGCATTAAGGATGGAGGCGGCCAAAGTAACATCCATTCCGACGTCGAGAACGAGGAGTGTCCGCTACGCCGGAGACAGAAGACCAGCTGAGGGACGCCGGCGAACACCTAGTGGCCTGTGTTGGGGGTGTGGACAGCCCGGACACCTGCAGAGAGACTGCCCACACCAGGAAGAGCAGCCGGAAAACGAGTGAGGGCCGGCGTGGAGAGGGGCACGTCGGCGCCATCACCACCATCCCCTCGAGTGACACTGCGCGCCGTCAGCCGGCGTATGGATGACAGCCTCATCGCGGACGGTTGGGTAAGAGGGAAGCCGTGCAGCGTGCTGGTGGACACCGGGGCGGCCGTGACCATCATTAGACCTGACGTGGCGAAGGGTTTGCCGACAAGGAAGCCAAGCCGGCCATACCAGCTTGTCACGGCATCGGGCGACACCTTGCCTGTGGAGAAGGAGGCCCTGCTGGAGCTGAACTTGGGACGGAGTGCCGTGCGTCTGTGGGTGTTCGTCGCGAAGGTGGCTGAGGAGGTGATCCTGGGACTGGATGCCCTCAGGAGCCATGAGGCGATGGTCGACGTCGGCAAGAAGGTCCTGCGGCTTAACGGAGAAGAGGTTATACTCCGTCAACCCGAAGAGCGCCTTGGAATTTGCAGGGTCGTCTTGGACGAAGACGTGGTTGTCCCCGCGAGGAGCGAGGTGGTAGTGACGGCGCGACTGGAGGGCCAGAGAACCAGGAACATGATGCTGGACCAGAAGACGCCTGTACACGGACTGTGTGTAGCCAGGGCATTGCTGCCGTGCCGAGAGGAGGTGCCGGTGAGACTGCTAAATCCAACGGACACCGATCACGACGTCCAAGCCGGGACGGAGTTGGGAACGTGCGAGCCCGTGGTGAGCGTAACAGCAATCGACAATACACAGGAGCCGGCGCCGAAGCAACACCTGGGGCCCCGGCTAGAAGGCTTGCTGGAGAGGGCGGCCGACCAACTGACCACAGAACAGCTGGAGAAGGTTCGACAACTGCTAAGGCGGTATCAACGCGTCTTCAGCCAAGGTGATAGTGACTACGGCCGCACGGACAAAGTGCTTCACCGCATCGACACCGGGGACGCCCGGCCTATTCGGCAACCACATAGACGCGTTCCGCTGGTGAAGCAAGGGGCGGTACGAGACATGCTGGAGGACATGAGATCCAGGGGAGTGATTGAAGAGTCTGACAGCCCTTGGTGCTCCCCTGTAGTCTTGGTGACAAAGAAGAACGGCGAGCTGCGCTTCTGCGTAGACTACAGAAAGTTGAACGCCGTCACCCGGAAGGACTGTTTTCCCTTACCCCGGATTCACGACACGCTAGCTGGAGCACAGTGGTTCTCGACCCTGGACCTGAAGTCGGGCTACTGGCAGGTAGCTCTAGACCCGAGAGACAAGGAGAAGACCGCATTCTCGACGGGCCAAGGGCTCTGACAGTTCACGGTTATGCCCTTTGGCCTCTGCAACGCACCAGCTACCTTCCAGCGCCTTATAGAGTCAGTGATGAGAGGGCTGACTTACGATGCCTGCCTGCTATACCTGGACGACATCATCATCGTCGGGAAGACTTTTGAAGATCACCTCGAGAATCTGAGTAAGGTGCTACAGAGACTGCAGGCGACCAACTTGAAGCTGAACGCGAAGAAGTGCCAGCTCTTCCGCAAGGAAGTTAACTACTTGGGCCACATAGTCTCAGCAACCGGAGTGGCCACCGACCCGGAGAAGACAAAGGCCTTGAGGGATTGGCCTCACCCAAGGGATAAGAAAGAGCTGCGCAGTTTCCTGGGGCTGTGCAGTTATTACCGCCGCTTCATAAAGGGGTTCTCCAACATCGCCAAACCCCTCACCCGCCTGACAGAGGAACACCGGCCTTATGTGTGGACGGAGGACGCCGAAAACGCTTTCCAGCACCTGAAGGAAACCCTGTGCAGTGCTCCAATTTTGGGTTTCCCACAACTGGGTGGCGCCTTCATTGTGGACACCGACGCCAGCGACCATTGCATTGGAGGTGTCCTATCGCAGATCCAGGATGGCAATGAGCGGGTGATAGCCTATTACAGCAAGACGCTATCCAAGGCAGAGAAGAACTACTGCGTCACCCAACGGGAGTTACTGGCGGTAGTAAAGACGTTGGAGCACTTCCACAAGTACCTGTACGGTCAGCCATTCCACCTGAGGACTGACCATTCCGCCCTAACCTGGCTATTGTGCTTTAAGAACCTGGAAGGCCAGACAGCACGTTGGGTCCAGAGGCTGCAGGAGTACGACTTCACCTCGGAACATCGTAGAGGGAAGAGCCACGGTAACGCTGACGCCATGTCCCGAAGACCCTGTCCAGAAGAGTGCGGCCAGTGCACAAGAGTGGAAGAGAAGGAGCGTGCCGCAGCAGTCCGAGTAGTTGTGGCAGTGCCTGCTGAAGGCTGGGATAGCGCAGGCCTGAGGAGGGAGCAGCTGGCGGACGCAGACTTGGGGCCACTCTTGAGGGAAGTGGAGGCAGGTATGAGACCAACCTGGGAGGACATCGCACCGAGGAGCGCCACCTACAAGTCGTGCTGGGCCCAATGGGACTCGTTGAAGACTAGAGAGGGCGTGCTGTTCCGGGTATGGGAATCACCCGATGGGAAGACGCAGAGAGAGCAGTTGGTACTTCCCCGGAGTAAGGTCCCGGAAGTCCTGGAGGAAGTGCACGCCGGTACTTCGGGAGGGCACCTGGGAGCGAACCGAACGATTGACAAACTACGGCAGCGCTACTACTGGCTGAGACTCCGAGCAGATGCTGAGAGATGGTGCCGTCAGTGTCACGTGTGCGCGGCGAGTCGTGGCCCCCAGACTAGGAGCCGGGGTCGCATGCAGCAGTACAACGTCGGAGCGCCATTCGAACGGATCGCCGTTGACATTGCTGGACCGTTCCCAGTTTCCGACCGAGGAAACAAGTACCTAATGGTGGTCGTGGACTACTTCACCAAGTGGCCGGAGGTGTATGCCATCCCAAACCAAGAGGCAAAGACAATCACAGACTGCCTCGTGGAGCAAGTGTTCTGGCGATTTGGGGTGCCGTTAGAGCTACACAGCGACCAGGGCACCAACTTTGAGTCCAACCTAATGAAGGAGGCACTACAAAGGCTTGGGGTGAACAAGACTCGCACTACGCCTCTACATCCCCAATCGGATGGCATGGTCGAAAGGTACATCAAGACCTTAGAAGAACACCTGAGGAAGGTCGTGGCCAGCCATCAGCGAGACTGGGACGTCAAGGTGCCACTGTTCTTGCTGGCCTATCGCTCGTCTACACACGACACAACTGGGATGACGCCAGCCAGCTTTATGTTCGGCCGAGAGTTACGCCTCCCTTGTGACCTGGCTTTTGGAAGCCCTCCGGAAGCGAAACAGCCAGCGACCGAGTATGTGGAGAACTTGGTGGACCATCTCCACGACATGCACGAGAGGGCTCGCCAGAACATCCAGAAGGCGAGCGACCGCATGAAGACCAGGTATGACAGGCAAGCCAACAGCCAAGGGTTCCAGCAAGGTGACCTGGTCTGGTTGTACCGTCCTACCCGGACCAAGGGACGCTGCCCGAAGCTCCAGCAGCAATGGCAACGACCGTACCGGGTGGTGAAGAGGATTAACGACGTAGTCTACCGCATCCAGAAGGTTCCCCGAGGAAAGATGTTGGTGGTACACCTGGATCGACTAGCCCGCTACGATGGTGCTGTTCGGGACGACCAGCTTTGAGAAGGGAGCAGTGTCACCCAATTAGCGGTAGGCATGAGGGCAACAGCTGTGAGGAAACCAAAGGGGCAGCCGAGCCACGCCTCCCATTAGTCTCTGTCACTAACTGAAATGTTTAGGGAAATGTCACTTGACCCTGGGCGCTTCTCTCCCCTTCTGCTGCCCTCCGGAACTTTCGTGAAACCAGAGACTTCTAGAAAAACAGTGACATTCCTATAAAAAGGGATTTCAGAGAGACAATGAGGAGTCAGTGTTTGACGTGCTAGCCAAAGAGCGCCGTGTTAATGAACGATAAGACTGTGCGTAATTGTGTACGTGCATCTGAACGGTAACGGACGAACTGGTGAATCTTAATTGTGTGCATTACGTAATTCTGTGTAATTGGCAAGTATCAAACTGTAAGTCGGTGGAAATAAAGAACATTGTTGAGTTTGTGTAATTGGACTTTTCATTTCACAACCCACAAAGTCACACTATTATACTTAGCTTATCAATGAAGATATTTATCTTTCGTTGCCGATTAGTTGAGAGCGACTTATTAGTTTCACATAGGAGCATCTACGACCATAATTTCTTTAATTACTAATTTCTATTCGCAATTAAAGAAAGAAACAAGTGGAAAATATTGGTTTGTCGCAATACACCAATAAAGCTATTTTATTAATAGTTAATAATAAAATAATATTTAATTAAATGTAAAATAAATAAAAGAATGAATAACTATTTAACTATTTATGAATTAACTTTATGTTTATTAAAATTGGTAACTCTGATATAAAACGTACTTTATATACAGCGATTTGCAGTTATTAATTAGATATAGACTTATCAATTAAATCTAAACTTTATAAAAATGGCGTCAATTGAACTCAATACTAAAACTTGAAAACAAATAAATTTAAAAAAGGTAAAAATATACCCGATAGCACCTGTAATCCTTAAAGTTATTTCAGCTAAAGTTGAATGTTGAATAATAATTTAATGTATATTCTTCAATTAATTTTTAGCTAAGAAATTACACACACTCGCAAGCTGCATTAAGAAATGTCAACAAATTGAAAGAAATATGGTACTCCTTTATTATCCATCAACATTATCGCTTATGAATAATAAATTTTTCCTGCATGCATATGTAAAAGCACTTTAAACATAACATACAATCAAGATTACATGTAGCGAAGAGAAAGTCGATTGTATTTATGTTTTTTCCCCCTCAGTAATACATGCCTCCAGAAATACAAACAATCTCAGGACATAAAAGCTGCACATTTTTGTAAGCTCTTTTGTTGAATTATCTATAGACGCCGATATATCTAAAGAATTATATATTATTATTAATGAATACATTAGCAATATTTTTTGTCAAATTTGATTTCTAGAGACATTCCCAGGTATTTCTGTTTTCATCTACCTTTCACTATATAAAAGACCTCCCAGCTGTATCTGTAACATGAGTTACCTCTGTAAGATAGGCTGATCTAATACTGTGAAACTGAGAAACATATACATTTTGCTTGAGAACTGTAGAAGATCTGTAAAATCTGAATAGAGCCAGAACACTTTATATGTTCATCTTAGTTACACTCAGTCAAAGAAAAACCATTCCTTACTTATGTGTGTGTAGAGTATTTTGAGAATTTTACATTAGCATATACAAGGATCGCTTCTGTCATGTTTTTTGGATCTTATCTTTCATGTGGAATCTTCCAGCTTGGACGTTACATTCCGCTGGTGACTTACCTTGAATGCTTTGTAATTTAGATCTAAAAGTCAGATATACTCTGTAAATTATGCGCTGAAAGTACAGCACTTAGATTCCTTTTTCTTGAAATTCCGGAATGTTACAGGTTCTCCGTACCTCAGGCTCCTGTGTGAAACACATAAATACTAACAAAATGTAAAATTGTTTTAAAATTATTTTGATAAAAATTGCATAGGTTTGTGATATCTGGATGACAAACATGTCTCCTACAGACATTTTATTATTTCTGAATATTATATAACTTAGAAACCATTAAAAATGGTAAAGCCTTAGAGCAGAAAAGTTGTCAGCATCTTAAACATTTTAGCCCTACCGGAGAAGCCCTCGTCAAACTTTCGTTTATCTTATCGTCAGCTCTTCTGAGGATTTGTCTGCGAAATACAGCCTTTCAATTTTAGCCTCACGGCTCACGGTGACCTACATAGATTCTAATTGTGAAAAAGACCCTCCAGGAGGAAAGAAAAATAAATTAATTGCACTTGGTAAAAGAATTTGGGGGATGAAAATGTCCCAGTTCTGTGTTTGGGACATTTAACTTCCATGCGTCTCTTTAATCGTTCTTTACGTCTCTTTAGCAAGCACCACTTATGCTGCTAGTAATCTCTATGATGTACACAAGGTTCACTTCTTACACTAACTGTACTCCGATTCTGAAGCACAACTCCAATATTCGCATGTGCTTCGTCGACTGTTCCACTTCCATCGATTCCACACCACAAATCCGCACTGATCTGTGAACTGCTTTCTTCATCGTTCCACGTCCTGCCGATTCCTCATCACAGAGGTTACAACGTACCACACTTCTATATACTACTCGGTCGGCGCAGACAACTCGAACGACCGAGAGCTTCGTGAACTGCTCCAATGCACCGGTTCCTCCTCGTGGAGGAACACTTGTAGACTCGAAACACACACATACCCTAAAATGCCCTATTACTACTGCTATTACAACTGCTATTACTACTAATCTACTGCTATTCTACTACTACTACTACTACTCTACTACTACTGCTGCTGCTGTTGACCATGCATCGCAACGCCATTTTATATAACCTGCCGGTTGGTAAATAACTTCTAGAAACGGAAACCTCCGAAGAGTAGTCTTAAACGGTGTTCTGAATAACAGCAATTCAACTGGCTTCCTGACTTCAGCTAGCGCTGCTCTTACAGGCAGTGGAAGACATGTTTCTCTGCCACTTATTGCCCCACGGGGAATGTTGTCTCTTACTGCCCCACTGGCAATAAACAACAAAGGCGGAGCAATTCCCATACTCCCGCTCATTCCTACGCGGCAGAACCGCGATGTCGGCAACATAATACAATATTTCGTACAAGAATCAGTAAAAAAAAAAAAAAAAAAAAGGCTGTCCAAGTGCACACTTTAGGTCTGATAAGTTATATTCATACGAATTTCTATTAATCAAGATATTGGAAAAACTGCTGATGGGATCTTTGATGTTTCGAAATGCACTAGATCTGGCTTATATTTGCATTGTAAGGATTATCAGCAACGAACTCAAACTCCAGAGTCTTTAGAACTCCATTCTACATCTAGTACCTGCAGTCTCATCTTAAGGAAGCAATAATGCTTTCTGTTTTTCTTTGGGGGATGAAGCACAGCCTTTTTATTTATTTATCTCTTACCCATACAAAAAATTTCAGAGGTATTATATGACGTTGGTAATTTGGTCATTTGACTAGACTACCGCCAAAAGCTTGGAACTTCTGTGCACTGAAATGGGAAATCAGCAATAAGGTAATTTCTAAAAATGTTTATCTGGATACATATAGGTAAAGAAAAGGAGTTTGTAAGAATAATTTGTACAAGTGTAGAGAAATTCACATGAGTATAGCACATCAAATTTTTTTCTTAGCTTTTTGGTAAACATGTATAAGGAAAATCTAGAGATTTTAAATATTTCCGATTTAAATTTAATGAAGCATATACTGTGTGATCATAAATTCACCTGAAATTGTTGAAGCTTACTCGAATTATTTTCAATATGACGCAAAATTCCAGTCTTTGTGAGTAAGAATAAACTTTAGGGCGAAAATATGTAGGATAATCAAGAAAGAGATTGTCTTTATTTTGAAATCGGAACAGGCAAATTGCCTAGACCATGAAGTGAAGATGAGGACATTTCAGTAAAATGTGAATTGGAATTAAATTTAGGTTAACATTTCCGAAATATTGTTATCACAACTCTTAAGGTCTTCTATTTCTATTTCTACTTCTGCTTCACTCATACACAAAATATAATAAAATTAGGCCTAATCTAACTTCATAAGAAATTTTCTAGTTTTTGTCTATGGCCTACATTCGGGAGGCCTGAGTTCGATTACCGAGGCAGACCCATTACCTGACCGATGGGTACTTTCGGGGGTTTCGCGGATCGCCGGGCAAATGTTGGATATGTTAATTTCATCTCCCGAATTTCCTGCCCCTCCATTTCATCTCGATTATCATTTCACATCATCTTCATCTGGTGATCCTTTTCAGGATAGAAGTGTCGGCGGGAGTCTTGGCGGTGCATGGCAGGATGATATGCTCTGAGGGAAACTACTTCCTCCTCCGGGCTCCGATTCTTCTGTTGGAACTATTTCCAAAACACAATAGGGCACAATGTTCGTTGCCCTAGCCCACCGGTGGAGGTTTCTATATAAGTAAACTGTAGGGACCCTGCCATCTGCACGTCGTGGCTCCATGGGATACCACCCCTCATCCTTCCTCCCGGGGATGCCCCACTTGGAGGCATAGGTACAATCGATCAAGTCTCGCCGCAGTGTCTGATCCCCTCTGTACTAATCCTAATCCTACAGTTGTGTTTTATCCTTCAGTTAACCACGTGCATTTTGCATGAGTTTGTCATTTCTAATCAATGTTCCACGTGTGCATTTATTCAGTAATGGATAGGCTTAAATAAATACTCTGCCATTTCTAATTAACTTCATAATACAATTTCGTATTACTAAATGCATTACAATGAGACATTTAGCATTGAGAACTATTGTTAAAAAATACAAAAATGTTTTACTGAACAGTAAAATACTATCAAACTTCAGTATAGGGTCAGCAGTAATATAGAGCCATGTTGAATTCTCGGGAACTGACATTAAATTCTCTCCCTTATCTAGGGGTACAGTGAGAAAAAAATGGAATGAAACCATTTTAGGTTAACAATTAGTTTAAACAAAGATAGCAAATATTCTGATAATCTGATATTCTGATAACGAAGAAAAATATTTCACGCAATTTATATTTAATATTTGGAAACTAAAATAAATTAGTCAGTGGTGAGAGATAGCAATTAGTTGTTAGTTGTACAACGATGCATTTTTATCTTATAAAATTATTTCCTTTTGGCTGTTTTTCCACCAAGATTTCCCAGAAAGAAATCAGATAGACATTTGTGTACCAACAGGCAATAGTGCTGCAACTATTACCTAATTCTATAGAGGTAGGAATTTGGACCGGTTTAGAAGAAAATAGAATTATAAAAACATTACTTAGCACTGCAAAGAGTTCGGATTCTGAACGCTTAGGTTTTATATGATAGGCTAATTGAGCCAGTTGACTTTTATTTTCTGAATCATATCAATACGTTATGCAGTAGTAATGATATTCTAAGTTGCCTTTGTTATTTTCCCGAGTTTTTCTGCAGCAATCACTGCCTGTTGTTATTGATCGGCAGTTAGTTCATGTTGAATCTATTGACATCAAAGTTTTCTCACTAGTAACATCTGATGTAAAATGGTTGAATTTCACTCATAACAATGTCCAATTTCAACCTATTAAATTAATAACAGGTACTTGAATCTACTCCAATACTGCTCGAGCAGTGACAATATTTTCATCAGCTGTGCTCGCCTCAGTAGCTTAGATGGTAGCGTGTCTGCCTGGGTAAGGTTTTTTCGGAGTTCCTCTGATTCTGAAAGACTAAATTCGGATACCTTTAAGCTGTGTGGATCTTGGAGCTCATTTGAGCATTATATCATCCGTTTCATTCATCGCCCGATATGACTTAACATTGAAGGACGTGAATTAAAAAAATAAAAATAAAACAAGTACGTAACAGCAGTTCTTGGGTGCCCTTCACGAAATTCAAGTAAAAATCTATATCTTTTGAATTCACTGTGTCATTTAGAAGCTGCTCGGCTCTGTATCGTTAGGTGGCAGAGTGTTTGCCTCATGTGCAGGAGATCCCGAGTTTAAATCTCGGTCAGGTTGAGTTATCGGATTAAGTTTTTTTCCGGGTTTTCCCTTATAAAAGCTTGTACGTTGCAGTTGTAGATGTGTTGCTAAACAAGATGTATCTCTAAGCCCAACCTTACACTATTTAGGCCTTAGGATGCCCACTTGGGGTACTTAATGGTAAATAAATCGTAGCTTGAAAATATTCTGTAGTCAAATTCATTTTTGAGTTATAAAAAATTTAAATAATAAGTAATAAATAAACTATTGGTGCAAATAGAGCAAACTACATGGCGATCAACTGGAAAAACATTACAAAGTAGCTGTCAAATATAAAGAAATTTTATTCATTTTTAGAAACGTGGTATTCTAAACCCTTTCGGTAACTCACTCGCAGATATGAAAATAAACTATACAAGTTAGAAAAAGTAGTATGATTGTAATACCTGAGATATTAATACATGAATTTTGTATTTATAAATTGAAGTAATATTTGTAACATACGTATGCATGCAACTCATCTTACATTCATAATTCTGAAGCTGCGTTTTGCTTTTCCAACCAAAGATGTTTTTACTAAAGTGAAGAGGACGTCCTTGAAGTGCATTTGGCTGTAATGTCATTAAATTGTGAACAATTTAAACGTACCCTCGTTTTAAACGTGTGCTACTGCAAACGTGTTTCCAAGAGGCTCTTCAGTGTGCTCGTTGACGGCTGGTATTCCGTTTGTACTAACAACCTTCTGCTAGAGTTGTGAAGTCTCTAATTTGTACTGCGTCTCGCAACTAAGGGCACAGCAGCATGTAAATTGCTCTGTAAGAATCTTGTAAACTCACTACATAATATTTTCTTGCTATGCACACAAAATTGTTAGTCTTCTTGCTATATTCTCTCCTAATCATCTTCTTACATCGCTTTATTCCAATATTAACTCCTCAATGTTTTCGTTTGAATTATAGAGTAATTAAAATTTTCCTTACAGACTAATGGTTCCTTAATGAAGAAGAGATATATTCCAAGAGTGACAAAATTACCAAGTGCATTTTGGATATTGTATTATCATATCGAAATTTCAATAAAATGTGTTTAGAGGTCCTTCAATACTCTTATTTTATGTAAATAATGATGGTATTAAATTCCACCCAAATATTAAACATCAATATTTCTGTGTAAATACGCCTTTTGACGTCCAATGAATAACAAACATTTGTAAAAACGTCCACGCGCGTTGTGTGTCCGTGTGTATGCACCTATGTGAACAGCATAACTCATAAATAAAATATGGTTAAATACCAATGTTGGTGTGTAAGTTCAATATATTTCAAGTATGTTACGAAGATTTTCAAGAAAATCCTCCCACCCTAAACTGTCCGTTATCTGGAACATGTTTCAAGTATTTTGATTTCCTAATATGACACTAACAAATCGATTTAATTAAAATGTCCTATGTTTAAGGTATTTTCACGGCAAATATACCTAATGTATATGTTGTTTTCCTCACAAGTTATGCATTTTGTTCGATTGTTACACAACTTGGAAGCCTGAGAAGTACACAAAATATTAGTGTAGAAGTAATCAATACCTTTTTAAAACACGCAACATATGTCTGATACTTTGAGTGAACCTAAAGCAAGATATTCCTCATTACAATGTGAATATTACTTCCTAAATTTCCCTCGTTTTGAGCCTAAAACCCACTACGATTGAGTGCCCTTGTTTCGAATTATGCCTTCAAGCCACTCATCACCTGGACCAACCATTTCTTTTCGGAGGGGATTCGTCACTGCGATCAGTCTTGGTCGAAGGATGAGGCGAGAGGGGACAGAAGGCGGCCGTCCCAAGGAACCACAACATTGCAGAGGGCAGGATCCCTACATTTTACTTAGAGGGAAATCCCCCCCCCCCGCCTGCCTTGGTAGCGTGATGGTAGCATGTCTGCCTTACGTTCAAGAGCTCCCGAGTTCGAATCTCGGTCAGGGTGAGTTATCTGGATAAGGGGTTTTCCGGGGTTTTCCCTTATCCTTCAAGACGAATGTCGGGTAACTCTATGCTCCATGGACCCTGGACTCATTTAAGCACCATTTCACCCAATTCATTCACCGTTCGATATAACTAAATGTTGGAGGACATAAATTACAGGAAAAAAAGTAGGACCCCCCCCCCCCCCTCTGGTAGGCCAGGACAACGGACTTTACTGTGGTTCGAAGAGGGTCGCAGAAATCTGTCCGGAGGCCGGCAAACAACCTACCGGAGGAGGAAGTGGTTCCCTCAGAGCACATCATCCTGCCATGCACCGCCGGGACACACGCCGACACTTCTACCCTGAAAGAGACCACCTGAGGAGAGATGACTGAAATGACAATGGACAAGAAATTCGGAGGATGTAATTAAGCTATCGAGCATTCACCTGCCAACCCGAAAAACCCCCGGGACGGTTAGGTCGATCACGGGAATCAAACCTGGGCTACAGATGAAACCGTCTGAACCATCCCACTTGGTTGTGCTTGCTTTGAAACTCCATTCTTTAAATGATCACGAGACATAAACAAATGAACATAAACATAAGTGTATAAAACATTTTGAAATTTAAGCCAAATCAGAGGATATTTCGGAAATAATCCATACACGTCACAGTGACAGTTATAAACTTGTTCTTCAATGGCATCTAAATGTTTGTACCATTTATTTTCGTATTTCTGCTTTAAGAAACTCTATAAGCTCTTTCAGGAACAAGAGAAACTTTACAGACTATCACTGAGCGAGATGAGTAGGTAGCGTTTGTGGCTCATATTTGGGAAGTCGCAGATTCGATTCCCGTCGATCGACTTCTGTGACTTGGGTTTTTTGGTGTACAGTTTCCTTTCTTTTCCTTTCTCATTTCACTTCATTATCCTCTTTCAGGTCCAGTTTTCAGTGCGGTGGTTTCGGCGTATGCGGGGAGATGGTCGGGATGCCTGCGTTGTGTAAACCTCCTTCCCTGACCTCACTTGAAATAGCTACGTGGTGAAGCCCAGGGCACTAAGGTCGCTTCTTTGCTATCTCTTTCGGCTAGTGGTGAAGAGCTTAACTATAGAACTTTTAAGGAGTTCTGCACGTCCCTATCGGCCTCTGGTCTCTTCACCTCTTTCTCTTCAGAGATGGTAGCCCACGATGGTCCCAGGTCGCAGTTTTCCTCCGTCATAATTACATCGCTATCACAAAATTCAAGATGTAGATTTGATTACTCATGCAACTAAGAAAGATGACTTCACGGATATGCCTTAGGCTTGCATTCCAGTGATTCCAGTTTCAATTTCCGTCGAACGCTTTTGGTGATTTTCTCAGGTCTGTAGTGGAAGCTGGTTTCTCATCTTCTTGGATTTCCTTTTTTAATGTTGATTTCATTCCCGTCCCTTTCATATTTGAATTGTGCTTTCAGGTTTTACAGTGCGAGACAGATGTTGCAGCTGATTGACCCAAGAATAGAGTACACTCTGTGGGCACTAGAGTGTTGCTTGGGCAAGAGTCATTCATCATCCTTTATGAAAAACTCCATTAGTGGATGGGGTATTTCAGTCCGAATTGTCAGAGTCGTCTGCTGGTCTCAACCTGAGGACATTAGTCTCCTGCAGCTCCTTTACTTCATCCCTTCCTCCTGAACACAATCCATGTATGTAGAACGAGGTGCGCGATTGTGCCCCTTTCGATATATATCGTACACCTGTAATTATACCTATTAATTTATGCAAATATCTTAAACACGTGGATTATCGAACTCGTTAAACGTAAACATGAGAAAATCAAAAATTCAAAAAGTTGCATTTGCAAAATAATTTTGAATGAAGGAGGAGCCGTATTTCTGGTGAAATCTTAATATTGTAATTTTAGCTAGTTTTTAACATTTAGTTGTAGCTACTCCAGGTATGCATTACAGAAAGTAAAATGCAGGCGCTACATGCATTCCGTTTGAAACTTTAAATTAATTTAGGTGGAATGGGTTTATTTTGCAAATAAACTTCGTCTTAGACTGCCAAGAAGATATGAGTGGGCAATGACCTTTATTTCGTTTATTTATTTGTAAGCGAAGAACAGTTATTGCACCTCCTTATACAGAAGGTCTATGTTGTCACAACCTGTAAAACCAGGTAAACAGAAATTGCAGAAACGTGTAAGTACATCATAACTTGAATTCTGCATGCTCTTGAGCTAGGAATATATTTGTAAGAGGTATAACGGTTAAAGAAATATATATCTACACTCAATTAACCTTTCCGGTAAGTTCATATGCAGAAAACCGATCGCTCCTCACCCTGTTTTTCCCACGAGAGTGCACGTGTGTTTCCGGCGAGAAATTGGCTGCAAAGAGACATGATAATTGCGAGCTGCTGTTTCGGATTCAAGAGTGTTTACTCGTTAGCATTTGTGTCTTAGTTCGCGGAAGAGTTGAGATGGCATGCATGAGAATGGTATTTACTTGCCTCTCGAGCACACAGGTAGGTACCTACCACAACTGGTGCACCTGCTCTTGGCATTTTGCAAACGGCACAAAACCCAGATAATGGGTTGACAGATTAGGACTTCTCCATTACGGTCTTATGTTTTAACTCATAACCGATATGAAAACATACTTCAAATAAAACTGGTCCATTAGGTGCTCCCCACAGAGTTTCAAAAACTGAAATTCCTATGAATATTGGTATGTTCTATATTCAAATCTTAAGTAATTTACATGATTTGCCTTATACAATCTCCTACAACTTTATATTTAAAAAGCCCTATTTTTATGTCGCTTCATGTCAAGGAACTGATACATGCTCACTTTCTTCTCGGGCAACAAGCCAGGTGAAAAGACGATCAGGTATTGACGTTTCGGGAGTGTGCATCGCTCCCATCATCAGGATATTTATAAAATCTTATAACCAGAAATGAAACACTGAATATAAAACAAATGTAAACAAAGACAAAGTACTATCAAAATTCGTATTACTGAACAAAAGACCATTTTCAGTAAATTAAATGCCAGGTCAGGAGATGGCGTGAGTATAGAAAATTGCGTCAGAGAAATGTAACTACTTAACTTGATTATCAAACTGCATTGATCTTTGCTTCTTAAATCTATGGATTTCCATTTTAATGCCAGTTTCCAAGAGGAGGTGAACTGAAATCCAGCATCAGGATTAAGAGTGCTCCTTTCAGAGGAAATCCCCAAAGCCTCCTTAATTCTCCGCTCCCAGTGACTGTTGCACATTGCCAAGATGGTCGTCTCCCGAAACTTGGCCCAATGATCGTTCTCAAAACAATGCTCTGCCAACCCAGACTTCTCAGGTTGCATTAAACGAATGCTCCGTTCATGTTCGATTATTCTGGTAGCGATGGTCCTTCAGGTTTGTCCTATATACGGTGTCCCACATTCACAGGGAATGCGGTACACTCCCGGAACTTAGAAGTCCAGTTTGTTTTTCACTGGTCTCAACAAATGTTTAATTAAAGTTAATTGTTCTTTCACACTAGATGTGTGTAGAACGCACTATGAAAGAGTAGAGCCAGAATGAAAAATTCAATGCCATAGCCGGAATTTGAACCACGGATCTTCTGGTTTCCGTCCAGCCGCTCTAACCATTTGAGCTACTATGGCCAACGTGCCAACATGACATTAAATTCTCCAACTGACTCGTTCTCCCGGTAAACCACTAGGAGTTCTCATAAACACATGAGACAACTGCCTTAATGGCGACTTACTATGCTGTAAGTACTTTAAGGCTCGGGCTTTATAGTTCGGACCACTATTAGGTACAATTAATGGAAATTAATTGTTCTTTGACACTAGCCGTGTGTAGGCTAAAGTATGGAAAGATAGAGTCACACTGAAAAATTCAATGACATTTCCGGGATTAAACCACGGATCTTCTGGTTGCCGTCCAGCAACGCTCAAATCCCGGCTATGACATTAAATTTTTCGGTCTGTCTCTATCTTTGTATACTTTCGCCTATACACGGCTAGTGTGAAAGAACAATTGATTTACATTTATAAAAGGTTAATCGTGAATCTGGCAGGGGATCTGTGGGACCCTAGGAAATGTCGGACAAAAGTAATGAGCAGGAAATAACTATGTAATCTAATGTAATCCAATGCTTTCCCTCTAATTGTTACCCTAATCTAACAGTTACAGAAGTAATGGTGACTGATAGTAACTAGCTATCCAGTAACGGTTACAAAAATAACTACTGCAAAGTAATTAGTTACTTAATAGCCGTTATCAAACTAACGAGAATAGTGACAACAGTAGTTTCACTCACGCCGAGGTCAAGGTTACACACGTATAGTACCACTCTCGCGCTTTCTCATATTACAGTTCCCCTGCCTAATGCTGTACGAACCCTGCTTTACTTCTATCCAATGAGAATGGTTGCAAGGGAGGGAAAACTGACCTTGAGTGGACTGATGAAAATGAAAATATTATAGTTACCCCGTTTAACGGTTATCCGGACATGGTGTGGAGACATCATTCACTGCATAAGCATTGGTATCACTTATTAGGAACTATTATGCCTTTCAAATGGGAAGAGTTACGGAGTCCAGCTAATCAGATGCCGTATCAGACTCAGCGTTGCCAGCTTGTTACCCCACTCCTTTTATATGTCCCTCTCTCGCACACTCATACAACATGCAGGTCTGCTTGGCGCAGACGTAAGGGTAAGCAAATTATATTTTACAAACTTTTACAGTAATGCAGTTGCCGAAATCAAAATTGGAAAAAGCATTTTCTCAAATTATATATATTTTAAAATACTATAACAATAACTGTAGTTTATGAATTGCCCGATTTTCTAATCCAATGGAACTGCCAGTGGCTCATACATATAGCTGTCAATGTCACTTCCGTTAAGAGACAATTTGTTATTGTCACTGTCTTCATCGCCTGGGTCATGCAAATTTATATTTATAGGTTCCAAAATCTCGTCACGTGCTACTTCTTTCTTAAAATCGTCTTCTTGAAGGTTTTCTGCGGGACTCATGCAGTTTTCCCAGTCCTGTTGTGTTACCTTGCCAATTTCTTCGTGAACAAGTTGTTCAACGCCCGTCAGTTTAAAAGTATTATTTTTGTTTGCAATCCCCCCTTTTTTTAAGTCCACACCAACTCAATTGGACTATATTGGCAGTGGTAAGGTGGGAGACGAATTATCTCGTGACCCGTTTCAATTGCAAGTAGATCCTGCTGATACACTTTTTCCGTGCTTTTAAACGGAAGTGCTTTTTGCAATAACTCATTTTTAGTTTCTGTTTCCGAAAATTTGTTGAAGAACGTATACATCTTAAAAATAATACTTCGATCCTGACTTCGCAATACCTGCCTTTTTGACTCGCCACTAATTTCACCGCAAGAAGCCATTGCCATATTTAACTCTTACTTTACGGTTGTGTAAAGAACAACTGAATGATATTGATCTGAACTCTCCAGAGTAAATAAACACTTCTTATCCAGCATTCATTCATAAACATATGCATACAGCATTCCACAGGCTAACAGGAAATGGAGTGTTTGCTCTTTCTCGAATTTAACACCTTGACTTATTCAAAGTAATTCTTTTATCCGTCATGTCAGTAGTTTAAATTTCAGTTCTGAGTAATTAAAAGTATATGCACATACATACATACACACCAATCACTTTGAAGTCTCTAGAGTAAATAGAGATTACGAACCATTCATAAATGGCAGGGCAGCAGGAAATTTATTGTTTCCTCTCGCTCGAATTGGATTATTCAAAGTAATTCTTTTATCACGTCATGACAAACATTTACGTTTCAGTTCTGAGTAATTACAAATATACGTACACGCATACATGCCAACCAATAATGATATTCACACAGTGCTTACGTTGCGATTTATTGTTATAATACAGGTAATAGTGGTTTATTTATTTGTATTAGAAAAAAACTATTTGAGCTAAAGATACGGGGCTTTCATGGTTATGTTAGACACATTACTCTCTACCTTCCACGTGGATCAGTTTCAGCAAAATCTGAATTTTTGTCTTAGCGGGAATAGTATTTCATACAGATTGATGAGGTTGGTGCTCCTCACACACCACTTAGCGGGAATGCAATACGACAACATTGCAGGACTTCGATTGGTTGCTCGCCTAGTAGCGCTCAAGGACCAACACCTTCCCATTTGAAACACATAATAGGTACTTGAACTCGTTACTTCTCTGTAAGAGATCATGAATGATATTGTGGATCTATTACAGTATCTTGTCCGCTAATTACATATTCTGCCACACATGTATAACCGACTGAGGTTATGTACAACTTTTTATTGATAGACAAGAAAGTGTCTTTGGGCATAAACATTTCTTTTCTCTAGCAATAGCACCTTTCAAAATGTAATTAACGTGTTATTAAATTTCAATTAAGCTTAAGTTTATCGTACTATTAGGCTATTATGTGCTTAGCATCAATCATGTTTATTTTGCATTAATAACGTACTTCCTTTTGCTCTATATCTGCATCGTTTGATGTTTATATTTAGATTTATATTTTTTTTTAATTTACGTCCTCCAACATTAAGTCATATCGGACGATGAATGTAATGGGTGAAATAATGCTCAAATGAGCTCGGGGTCCATAGAGCTTAGAGTTAACCGTCATTCGTCTTTCAGGATAAGGGAAAACCCCGGAAAAACCTTATCTAGATAACTCACCCTGACCGAGATTCGAACTCGGGACCTCTTGAGCGTGAGGCAGACATGCTACCACCACGCTACTGGGGCGGGCTTTAGATTTCTATATGCCTCAGTTCAGCTACATATACAGGAATGTTCCAGTGCATTTTATGATCATAAACAATAGTAGTAATCAAATTGTTGACATCAATAGAGGAACTTCTTTGTAAGTTGAACGGAATAATAAAGTAAACCTGGCATGACATCGTAAATACCCCATCAAATAGCGTACTCGTTAGTGTTAACCGTCAGTTGTAACCATTAACGCTGAATAACTTCAAGCTATAACCGTTACCCGAAAGTAGGTAAATAAAGCAGACACAAACAATTCATGGCTTGTATCATCCCGCAACCACAATGGCAAACACCTTTAATAAGAATTTTTCATCATTAAAAGAGACACATTTATTCGAAATAAATATAAATAGCATGCAGCACACTAGTCATGGAAATTAACTGTTACTTACATAAATCATCTGCATCCCTCTAATCTCAGCTGGAAATAGGTGTTTTCTTGTCGGAAGTTCTAACCTCACCAACTGTGGATTTCTCTTTGCGTGCGCTGTAAATACTTGAAACTCTCACCCAGTAAACTCGATGTTAATTTACCACTTCACTGATAGCAAGCTTAGGTATTTCTCGCAGAACTTGTTAAACACGTCCAATATTATTGTCTTCCACCACTTAGTAACAGCTTCTCCGACTTAATTTGTCTAACACTCGCTACTTCCGCCATGTTGATGCACACTGTTTCGTTTTCTCCCTGTTTCCTCCTGTCCCAGCTGTCAGTACGCCGTGTAAGTTAGGTTAGTAACAAATTCACTTAATCCTTGTTTCACATAAGCTTGCCCCGTATCTCTTAACGGTCAGGTGACAATCAGATTTTACCGGGATACAAATCGTAAAATATACTACCTTGACGAGACTTTGGTGAATGAAGGACACACGACAAGTATGGCGTGACACGCCTCTTAAGACTGAAAGACAAGAATTTTTGCAAGGTATGTGTGCTGGTTTTAAAAAGTCCCAGTGGAAAAGACCGAAGGCCTTTCATTCTAAACTTGTTTCAGTTTCATTGCTCATTCATTCAGTTTCAACTTGCTCAGTTTTATTATAATCTTCATTATTTTTAATGCCTTCATATTCTTATTTGTGTGATTTTATCTATCTTCCTGGCAATTATTATGAATTTTACTGAAGGTTTAAATGAAACGGGAAGGCATCGCCTATGTCCTATGGCGCGAAAGCATTAACCAATTAGGATGAGGGGGAAGGTAGTTGCACGCGGAATGATACATGTCAGCGGGGCAAGGTTATATGAAACAGATATTAGTGTATTGTAGTTAGTACTTACAGAATAGCACTTATAGTGCTTAGTACTTATAGTGCTTTAGAAGAAACGAAGTCAGCTTCTGAACCTTAGTGGTACTACTTTCTTGAGGGACTATTTAGAAAGCGAAAGCGTTAAGTGAATCACGAAGAATGAAATCTGTGATCAAAACGCACAAGGGTTTGTTGATATCTGACTTCCTGGTGTACAAAGTACCGTAACATCGTAGCAACAACAACAGTAACAAAAATATTTTGTGGAAGAGGAAAATAAAATCATGTTTAAATGAAAAGAGTCGACGCCTTATTCCAAGCTGTTAGGAGCCTTACTAAGTAAGAAGGTTGGAATATTAAGAAGATGGCCGTTCATGTTGGCTATTGGTTGCAGTAAGTAGCAGATGTAATTTCGCCATTAAATGTTCTTCAGGTGCATTTAGCAAGAGTTCTATTTCCCGTGAAGGAAAATATAATTTAAAAACCTAAAGTTAGAAAATACAAACAATTGCTATTGACTGATTATAAAAGTAATGCATCACAAACATTCACATTTAAACTTTCTTCCTGATTCATAAGCATTAAAAATATCACCTACTGTCATAGTATTACAATTTAAATACCAAAATGACAAGGCGAAATATTCAAATTTTTGAAACCCTCATCAACATTCCCATTTGTCCTGTAAGATCTAATGTTAATAACAAATAACTTAATTTGATGAAATATTTTAACTCTTAGCACATAAATATAGATTTATTTCCAAATATTTCAATCAAAGCAAATTCCAGTTTGATGGGGAAATCATCATCATCATCATCATCATCATCATCATCATCATCATCATCATCATCGTCATCATCATCATCATCATCATCAAAAGCCACACACAGTTCTTAGATAGAAATTTAATGTGTTGAATTGGCATTCTAAATAAATTAATATTTTATGTGTTAACCACTCTGCTATTGCCAGTAATATATCAATACCAACGATTTGATAGCATTTCGTGCTACAGATTTCTTTTACACACCAGGGAATCACACTTTAAAAACTTTAAGCACCTCAAGAAACAGAGGTGAGGGCCTGGTTTCAGCTCATGATTCTGAGGTTAGTAGGCCAGCTCCTAACCAACTAAACCATCCAGATTAACACATGCATTCTAAATAATTGCATAAAGAACGGCTTTTCCTAAAATTAGAAATCGTAGAACCGATATTTTTAGTAAGCAGGGGGATTATTTACCTCAATGGTGTAGAGTACAATTTGGTAAGCTGGGAATGCAGAAATAAACTGTTTATATATGTTAAGCATCTCCTTATTTGCGAAAATTATGTAGTTCTTACTGTATTAAATAATTATATAATCTAAAAGAAGCCTCGGAGATATAACATTAAAACTACTATAGTTATCCAAAATTTAATGGACAGTTTGGACCAAGGATTCTTCCACTGCCAAAGAGTCTTTATTCATTTTCAGAACCTGGGAGACCGTCAAGGAGAGCATAATAAGTAAGACGTTCCATAGATGCTTAATATCCTTTGAGAGAATTCGAGTATTTGAAATGCGTTTTGTTAAATATTTGAGACTGTATGAATTAAGAACTATAAGGAGTAAAGTGCAGAATTTGTTGCAAAATCCACCTTGGTCACTATACATAGACTTTATACAGCCATTGGGGACACTAATTAATTTTCATCACACTAATGTTAATGTTCTGCCTACCTCTTAGAATGTTTAAGTTTTAAATGCCATGAACTGTTTTAAAGTATTTCATTTATTATTTTATGAAACATGTATGTTGATAAATGAAGCTGCTCCAAAATATACAGTGGCAACGTTCAACAAATAACCTGAACGTGATAACAATAAATAAATTACCAATTAACAGCAGCCATGATTTTCTAGTTATTTAATCGTTGCAACTATCCTTTAAATTTAACTACATTTCCATTTTCTGTACTGCGTACTTAGAGTAAGTAGAAGTACTATTGCATTCCAATAAAAAATTTTGTACTGGGATCATTGTGTAAATAGACGTTCTAATGTCCTTTGAATCCAAAAGGCACTTTTAGAAATAGTTCTACGAACAGAATACTGTCCGTGAGAGATGGACGAAAGTAACCGAAAAATCGGTTTAAGTACAAACTTTGTAGGTTTTTAAGTTCTTAATCTTCCAAGGAAGCGACACAATACTCTTTACATGGAACATTTATCATTATTTTAGGTTTTTTTCAAAAATGAACAAAAATACCTCATGTTTAAGCCACTTTTACGACAAATGAATTTTATGGGAATGTCCTCAGAAATCGCCTTCATTCTAGGTAATTTGCATACTGGTAAACTGTAGGCAACAGACAAAATCTTACTATAGAAAAAAGTGGACGTTCTTAAACACCAGATTAAGCATTTCAACGAGAGGATATGTACCAGGGCAGTCCACACAAAGTGACGACCACCCCCCTCCTCTGAAGACCAGGGAGTTACCGAGCTGTCCGATGGGCGCCTGGCGTCTCCGTGGGGCTTTCCATAGGGCAAGACCTAGAAGCTAACAAGCACCCACATCTGGTCCGAAAACACAAAACGGGATGGAAGTGGATACGCTACTTACGCACGCCAACCCCAAAGGATAAGGCTACTGATCAACCTCGGTAGGGCCACCTGAAGATCTAGCACACCTTCTACTAGCTATGCAGGCTAGTACACGAGAATATATGGCTTCCCTCAACCCCGTCCGGAGACGTACCCGATCTCCTACGGGTATCGGGAAACACTGCCACCTCGAGTCCAACCCAATCCGAACAACTCCCATTCAGGGAGGGGCTCGAATGTTCGGCCCGAGGTTCCTCTAGTAACGTCAGAGGTACCACGAGTGCTACGGGTCCGCAGCGGCCACACCACAACAGCTGAAGGGGACGGATCACCTCCCCTACGGGGAACAGACTAAGCAGAATACTTTCTAGTGAATCATTCCTAAGATATTTGTTATTTCTCTGAATTTCTAAAAATGTATACAGCTCTGAAATGGTAAGTCGCCATTCTATATGTTTTATCTCTAAACCATACAAAGAAAATGGAATTTAAGAGAACTCACAAAGGGACCAGTTTAAATGGTTTGACTATTATTTAAGGCCTGCTATACTCCCAAATTCCATTGCAGCTACAAGAAAATCTTTGCAAAATTATTCTCCATTAACAAGAAGTAGAGAGAGGCATGAGATTTGTGGAAATAGTTTGTACAAGATTAGAGAACTCATCCGATATTTAAAAATCAATTTGCAGTAATTCAAAAAGTTTCACTGAATTGATATTTTAAAAACAAACTAAGTTTGTCGAAATACAAATGCTTTTGTGAGCTAACCTTCGTTTCATTAGGTTAGGATAGATACTTTATGTTTCACCAAATACCGAAGAACTTTTACAAGTTATATGCAACACACGTAGCTACTTAAAACTTATATTGGACTTAAAAATAAGCCACGAAATGGATACATTATACATGTTAATATCAATGGATTCTGATACACAGTTGCAAAAATACTGTATCAACGGAGCACTGCAAATGTGAGCCACTAGACATTAATTCGTTTATACTTGAATGCACATCTATACTGCAATGTTAAAGCAAATATCGGAGGACACGACTATGAATTTATGGTCGACAATAGGAACCATTATCCTTCAGATGCTTATTATTGGGACTTCTAATACATTAACGTTGCTGCTGGTTTTATTTCCTTAGTGGGTAGAAAAGATATTGTACTCCACCCAAAAATTCGATACTGTCATTTCCTGGCAATAGAACTTTCATAGAAAGCTTCGTGTTTTGGCGTGCGTGTGCGTGCATGCGTGCGTGTCCTGTGTCGACGTGTTGCTGAACAGCATACATCAAATACAAAATGTTACACAAGCACCACAATGGCATTTAAGTTCAGCATCCTTCAATGATGAGACACGGACATTACCAAAAGAATCTCTCTCTCAAACTATTTAAATGTAAATTATTAAAAAAAAATGGTTATCTCAAAAATTTTTGTAACGATATGGAATGAAATGTCATACTTAGAGATATTTTAATTACTGATTAAATTTATATCTTGTTTTTCTGCCAAACTCATTGGTACTTCTGTTCATTATGATTTATTTTTCATAACCGATAGGCCGTGGGAAATGGATGAAAGTAACCAATTTTTTTGAAAAATGCAATTTTCATGCAAAATCGTACACAAGTAGTGTTTTAATAAAAATAGCTTAGAACTATAAAATCAACATTTTAAAACAGAATCTTTTGCCAAAAAAATCTCGTGTCTCATCCTATGAAGTGCGAAACCTCTCTACTTTCAATTTACCCTCCTATGTATACATTTACGTCCTCAAACATAAGTGATATAGACGATGGTTTGCTGCTTGCTGTTCAGATATAACCCAGATACTCACACACAAAGAGATGGACATTTTTCTAAAAGTATACTGTTTTTTAACGTATCGGTTAAAAGTTTTGGGGTGAAATGCCATGCTTTTTTCTATTTACTGTAGATAATTAGTAGGAAAAGTAGTATATCTGTATATCGTATCGAGGAGAGGCAAAAATACACACATATATATATATGATTGTCATAGTTAAATTGTGGAGTAAGTTGCGTGATTATATCATATTATGCAAATTCATTATATATGTGACTCATGCAATTCACGAAGAGTGCTCACCGCCCTGCTGCCTACAGTGAGCTCCATAAAAAGATTTCTATTGCGGCGGCAGCAGTTGAATTTACAGTTATTTAATGTTATTTGTTTGTTAATAACAGTATGCCATTTTGCGGCATGGTACGAAGGCTGTTCAATAAAGAATGGTCACGTTTCTTTTGACAACGTACCGTTACTCATCCTCATAATTTTGATAGTGTTTCTCAAAATAGTCTACCCTGAACGCGATGCACTTGTCCCAGGGTTCCTGCCAGTCTTCAAAGACATACTGGAAACTATTTTAGAGAGATCCTTCAAAATCGCCTCCGCAGCCTTCACTACTGTTTCTGATAATGGATAATGCCTCCCACGAAGGCGTTTCTTCAAGTTAGGGAATAGAAAAAAGTCACATGGGGCTAAATCCGGACAATAGGGAGGGTAGGGGATGCACTTCACTTTGATTTTTGCAATGTGCGGCCGCGCATTTTCGTGGTGCAGCATCCAGCCTGCTTCACGGAAATGTGGTCTTTTGCGCCTAATATGCACTTGCAATGTTTTCAGCACATCCCTGTAGTACTGTGCAGTTAGTGATGTGTGTGCATGCTGATAAACCATTCCATAAATATCAAAGAATGAGGTGACCATAACTTTCCCAGCAGAAGCAACCACTTTTGCTTTTATTTTGGGGTGGGGGGGGGGTTGGTGATGAAGGAGATTTCCACGCTGTTAGCTCTCAGGATCAAACTTATGCAGTCAAGTTTCATCAGCAGTTATTACGTTTGAAAGAAACTCCGGATCTTCCTCTAACATCAACTTTAACTGCACGCAGACCTGCATGCGAATGTCCCTTAGTTCGGGAATCAACAGTCTTCGAACCCATCACGCATAAACACGTCTCATGTGTAATGTTTCTGTCACCAACGTGTGGATGACACCCAATGAAATGTTCAGTATTTCATAAAGTGAACTTAAGGTGATTCGTCGATCCTCTCTCACAATGGCAGCAGCAGTGTTGATGTTTTCTTCCGTCGGAACAGTAACTGGAGCACCGGGTCCACCTTCCTTTGAAATTGATTGTCTCCCCTCTTTAAACATTTTAAACCACCTTCGAGCTCTGCTGTGGAGAAAAACAGATTCTCCATAGGCCTCCTGTAGCATTGTATAGGACTCAACTGAAGATTTGTTGAGATGAAAGCAGAATTTCAAAGCCGCATATTGTTCCTCGCGTGTTACCTCCATTGCAGCGGTAGGCGATACTGAACGTATCTGAATATGCCTGGTTCTCACAGGTGGGAACCAGGGATACCAACAATTAAACTACTACGGCGTGTTTGTTTCACATTAAGTTAACAGCATTTAATAAGGCTGAATGTTAGTCCGAAAAATTATGACCGTAAAAAAATTATGTTCATTCTTTATTGAACAGCTCTCGTAGTACCAGAGTACACCTTCATACTCTCTTAAACATGAGAAATAGGTAAAAATAACTGAATTAGTTAACATGAAATACTCCTATATTGCTGATTAGCGCTTCAGCTTCTTATCTCCGTGTTCCCAGTTACATTCCAGTTGGTGCGAGAGGAGCGGTTAATTTTTCTACCATATAGAGGAAGTTTTCCATCCGGAAATTCCATGTTACATTTCACGAGATGTAGGAAAGAAACAATTTAAAGCACTCTAAAACTAAATAAATATTTTTGGTGAATGAAACAGCGTCAGAGCCAGAGAGAGAGGGACGTAATCAGTATAACGTTCTGCTCTCTCTCTCTCTCTCTCTCTCTCTCTCTCTCTCTCTCTCTCTCTCTCTCTCTCTCTCTCTCTCTCTCTCTCTCTCTCTCTCTCTCCCCCTCCTTTCTTTCTGTCTCTCTCACTTAGTTTTCTACTTACGCAAAATAATACGAGGTTCATATCGAAGTATTCAAAAGAAATTTAAGATATATGAGTCATAATATGAAAATTTAATGTACTAGCTATAACACACTTCAGTTGCAAGTTTGTCCTGAAACTATACATCAACATAACCAGAGGCAAGAGTTTTTATTTTTAACGATTTTTCACGAAATTTCGCGAATTTTTCCTTTTTCTAGATTAATACTTTTTAGCGATAAATGAGACAATTTATATTATTATTAGTCTGTATAGAAGAGTGTATATGTATTTCAAATTGCATAAATATAACTTTAATTTAACATTCATGTCTTCATAGCACAAAGCTTGAAGTCATGAAAAAAATGTTTACAAATTTAACAAAAGCAAGATAAAATTTAATACTTAACAAAGCCAATACAATGACATCATCATGCGCACTGAAATAACAGCTAAGCGGTGCAACAATAAACTGACAACACGGCATCCGACTGGTCCGTGATACTGAGAACTGTTTGTCGTATGCTAACTGGAAATATTATTTATTGGATAGCACATCGTGCACAGCGAAAACTCCTATTATGCTGACTAAAGGTACAGAGATAGTACTGTATTTCTTGGAAGCTACTCTAAGACATTACATTAACATGAGAATATTGTCCCTCAGGGCTTAAAAATGTGTTCCGAAATGCCCGAAAGTTAAATAACGAATACAAACAATACCACACTGAAAACCACCCAGATTTAAAAGCTAAAAGTGTTCCCATTGCCTATACTGACACGCTGGTCTAGCTGGTTTGATTCAGTAGTTTAGATTGCCAGCTATTTTTACGTAATTCTCGATTTCTTTTCTGAAAAAAGGGCTTTCAGTTTCTGCGTGAAATTTGTTAAATGATCATTTTTGCGATGCTAAGTGCTGCAATATTGTGGAGGTACAACAGCAACAATATCTGTTTCTGAAAATTACAGATTTGTAACAGGTTCAATATTAGAACTTCAATTAAAAGGACTGTGGCTCATCTTCTTTTATCCCGAATTAACTCGCTGAGAACCAAATGTGAAATATTAGAGAGTGATCACTTTGGAAACAGAGTAAGTGCACTTGTAGATCATATCATGAACCCCAGAGTTAGAAAAGCAGTAGAAGAGAAGCCAAAAGTTTGCTGCCGTATGACTTTGTCTAAATTAAACTCTATTATGTAAAAGATAAACTGATAATGTAAAAGCCATAAAGGCTATATCATTGTTTGAACCTTCTAGAAAATCAAGTAGAGGTGATTTAAATCATGTAATGGTAGCATTTAAACAACTAAATGCATTTAAAACCAGTGGTATAATTTGTGATTCTGATTTGCTTCTTTGTTACAAAGAGCTTTGTGACATTGGTGAACAGCAAAGCCATGATGGTAACGATAACAGATTAGATGTAGTAACAGTGCTCCTGGAATCGAAGGCAAAGCTGGTTCTTACCGCAATTTCTGTGAAAAGTTCCTTCAATGCCTTTGGTTGCCGATGTCAAACGCTGACAGTGAGACACTTTTCTCTAATATAACTTGGTTGTGACAGACAACAGAAAAAGTATTAAAAGCGAAAATATCACAACTTGCTGTATGCTGCAGTTTGGCGATGTCTGATGTGTGACATTTGATCTTATTCATGTTACCTACTGTCTGTTAACTTCAAATAAAATGTTTTAATTTGGAAAAAGGGGGTTTTAACAGTTGTGCTACTCTAGTTACCTGTTACGTCTCAGTTGAGCCATGTCATTACTCATTAATTCTTCCCCAAGAATTTGCAAGAAATTAATGCGAATTTACTGTACAAAAACACAAAACACCTCCAATTAAAATTATTAATTCGAATTTTATAAATAATTGTCACCACAGGATCTTGCCTCCGAACATAATAAGTTATTCATTACTAATTATAATTACCATTGTTATTACTTTCTCTAAGGCCAAAAGTTACAATTTAGTCAATTTGATTGTAAATATAATTTGAAAACAGTACAATGCATTAATTATATTAATAATAAAATCCTCGGTTCACATTATCTTTCGCATTTCAGAAAGTTGGTCCATTGCATTATACACATTTCTAAGAATGGTTTAAGCTTCCATATATAAGTAAATAAACGAAAATCAAGAAGGATTATTTTGTTTGTAAACATATAGATATTGAATTTATATAGCATATTAGCATAAATTTCGCACTTTGAGTCAATGTATCTATTTAATAACTTTTAGAAAGTGGTTTTACAGGTCGTGAAAATACAAGTGGCACTGTGTTTAACATGAAGTCTATATCGGTTTTCTGTTTACAGGAAGTGAGATTGTATGAGAACGGATGCAGTAACGGTAACAAAGCTTGAGAACACCTGTCACCATCACTTCATCAAGCTCATTAGACCAGCCAATTATCAGATTGCTATTGTTGACACGGGGAGCCAATGAACTCTGTGTGTTTTCGTGACTAAACCTCGCAGTAATACCTTCACACTTGGGCGAGATCTAAAATAAACAACCTTGGCCTGTGATCAGTTTAAATGATACAACTGAATTGGTCCTTTTTTGTTTCAGTATACATTATATTGCTAAATAAAGACTTGAACAAGCAATTATAGAAGTAACCGAATATAATATATTAATCACGCAATAAGTATACCTTTATAATCAGTAATAGCATCCTTGAGTAATGGCGTGAAATTTTCGTTATTAACTAGAATCATTTCGAAAGTTCACAATCTATAATGAAATACTTTAACGTTAAACTGAAGAATATGTATTTCTTTTTGGGACATATCTACAAAATAATTATCTTTCTCCAAACAAGGCTGCGGTAAATACTATGCATATCTGATTATTTTCTAATCTCCCGTTAGATCAAATTTACATTCGGTGGAAAATACCTTTTATATACAAGGAAATTAAATAACTGAAATAGCATTTCTTAAAGTAATGCAATCTTGAGTCAATCTGCTTCAGTAAATTATATATAACATATGATTAAATTTTGACAGTTATTGAATTTTATTAGAGGAAATGTTTCAATTATATTAGATTCGGTAGCTATAACAGTTATGCTTCTAAAGCTCTTAAATGTGAAAAATACAAAGCCATAACCAGGGTCCGAGCCACAGAATTTCGATTATCTTCTTTTTTAATTGTAATAAACTTTATTGTATCCAAATACATTATGGTACCGATTATCTTTATCGTAGCTTTCATACCAATCCCAGTAAACTTTCAACTTCATAAAAACTTTAAACTCCAAAAGGTTACTAATAAACTCATGCAGGATTAATTGTGCTTTCACAAGTATTGATCTACGCCAGCTGTTTAAGAGAACGTAATTACTGGCTGTTTTTAACACAAGTAAAATTCCGGCTTTAAAGCTACATAATAATGATATTTTTAATTAAAAGTTTGCTTTACAGTTAGACATATGGATTATTCCATTAAATGCTTTAAAAAGAACTGAGCATCAAATCATATGTAAAAGAGCACATATGATGAAACTAAAACATTTCAAGTATTAAATTTCTCATGTTTTCTAAATAAAATATTTTAAAATCTCCAGAAAGTATATTTTGTACAATATATTCAATTTTTCAATAATCCCTCATTTGGTGAATTTAAACCAATTTAAATTCAAACTAATTCTTCATTTGAAGACAAATTTCTTCTGAAAAAAGATTTCAGATCTCTTCATTTACGTAAATAATTCCTATATTGTAGGCTTCTGAAAACTTAAGCAAATTTTAGATGACAAAGAAAACTTTAAATTTGAAAAAGAAATCATATTTTATTTGCTCATTATATTTAGCATATACGACCATTTAAACCTCACATTTCGGTATTCAAATGAAGGGTTAAAGCCGCATTAATCCTTAATCTAAGAATTTTGAAAACATTTCCTATGTAAATGTTCAATATTTAATTCGATTTTTGCACAGAATTTTGTTCTTATATAATCGATTTCCCTTAATTTGGAAGCTTTTAATTCCAATGCTTTCGGGCAAATTCTCAAACGAAGCTGTCTTTTCGTAGATCAGCTTTCCTTTCCTTATTTTAATAAAAATGAGTAACGCTTTTTTTCTAAATATGAGTAATTTTGAGCAATAAACATTATGATAAATGCTGTATGTAGCTTCGTTTTCTGTTAACTGTTAACTGTTCTGGGATTAGCTTTTCAGAGATATTCAGTTTTATTAATTTGAAAACTCATTTCTAAAATATTGTCACAATTCAGTTGATCTCATAGAAACAGTATTGTTAACAATAACAATTTTTTTAAAAAAAAATTGGTCTCTGTTTAGACCATTGCATTCCCCTTATATGTACCTGTAATAAACGAAATATGTAAGGAAAGTAGTTCCGTAATTATTTATTGTGATTTACAGTAAAACATTACGAAAAAAGATTTTACTAGAAGTTACATATATAAAAATAAATGGCTTAATTATTTCTAGCAGTGGTCAATATCCGTTCTTATTACATACGGCATCAAAGCGGAGAACATGGACGATAAATGCAATGAAATATTATTGAAGAAAGACTTTTTGGAAAGGAAACGTTCCAGATCAAAGTTTAAATTACCTATCCGGCAATTTCCGGTTATGGAGATTGAGGATGAAAAAAAGGTCCGTGATTTTTATTCTTTTTTTGTGTGTGTAATTTACGTCCTCCAACGTTAAGTCATATCGGACGATGAATGGAATGGGTAAAATGATGCTCAAATGAGCCCAGTGTCCATACAGCTTAGAGTTACCCGACATTCGTCTTTCAGGATAAGGATAACCCCGGATAGAACCTTATCCAGGGAGCTCACTGTGACCGAGATTCGCACTCGGGACCTCTTGAACGGGACGCTACCACCACGCTACCAAGGCGGGCTGGATCCGTGATGGAGAATGGTGCCGTCGAAATATGAACACCCTCTCTCTCTCTCTCTCTCTCTCTCTCTCTCTCTCTCTGTACATTGCCCAATTTTGTTTTCTTTCACGTCATCCTCATGAGTTTTATTTAGTTCACACATATCAAGAACTGCTTTAAGTAAAACGTAGACACCGTGAAAACTTGGGAAAGTATATTAAGTAGGTAGTTTAGTGGTGTTGTATCCAAGGCCGTATTCCTAACAAAAAAGTGGTGGGAAGCACACCTAAAAGATTTTGGAAAGCCGATCAGAATTCTGCACTTGTAGATTCGCCTTCCTGCTTTGCTTGTCCTCAGTATGCGTACGACTTTTCATCCATTCCTTTATGTAATCCTTTGGGTTCCACATATGTACTGGAGGTCCGTTAATAGTCATAAATATTATTTGAATGTATTTTGAATGTAAGTATATATTTCGTACTTTTGCAGTATTTTGAATGTTCAATTAAGAAAGGTAAGAAATTAAAAAGTATAAATAATAATATTAGTAATGGGACTGCGTCCCCCTCCGAAAAGATGTGGGGGGACGGCGTACATCCGCGTTCCCCCTTCACTACAGCCCTGATTGTTTCCCAGAAGCTCACGCTAAAGCTATATAATGGACACAATTATGGAATTCCTTTTCAGAGTTAACTGTTAGCTTTCCCGCATGGGTAGAATTATCGAAGCCATCGTCAATCATTTAATATTAACCTTTAATTCATAATGAAAATTGATAATCGAGTATATCTGTTTAGCATGCCGTGCATAATAGTGATAATGATGATGATATTAATATAATAATAATAATAATAATAATAATAATAATAATAATAATAATAATAATAATAATAATAATAATAATAATAATAATAATAATAATAATAATAATAATAATAATAATAATAATAATAATAATAATAATAATAATAATAATAATAATAATAATAATAATAATAATAATAATAATAATAATAATAATAATAATAATAATAATAATAATAATAATAATAATAATAATAATAATAATAATAATAATAATAATAATAATAATAATAATAATAATAATAATAATAATAATAATAATAATAATAATAATAATAATAATAATAATAATAATAATAATAATAATAATAATAATAATAATAATAATAATAATAATAATAATAATAATAATAATAATAATAATAATAATAATAATAATAATAATAATAATAATAATAATAATAATAATAATAATAATAATAATAATAATAATAATAATAATAATAATAATAATAATAATAATAATAATAATAATAATAATAATAATAATAATAATAATAATAATAATAATAATAATAATAATAATAATAATAATAATAATAATAATAATAATAATAATAATAATAATAATAATAATAATAATAATAATAATAATAATAATAATAATAATAATAATAATAATAATAATAATAATAATAATAATAATAATAATAATAATAATAATAATAATAATAATAATAATAATAATAATAATAATAATAATAATAATAATAATAATAATAATAATAATAATAATAATAATAATAATAATAATAATAATAATAATAATAATAATAATAATAATAATAATAATAATAATAATAATAATAATAATAATAATAATAATAATAATAATAATAATAATAATAATAATAATAATAATAATAATAATAATAATAATAATAATAATAATAATAATAATAATAATAATAATAATAATAATAATAATAATAATAATAATAATAATAATAATAATAATAATAATAATAATAATAATAATAATAATAATAATAATAATAATAATAATAATAATAATAATAATAATAATAATAATAATAATAATAATAATAATAATAATAATAATAATAATAATAATAATAATAATAATAATAATAATAATAATAATAATAATAATAATAATAATAAATATCATCATAATTATTACGTAATACTTATTTTAATTGATGGAAGTTAATCCATTTCTTCACACTAGCCGTGAATAGGCTAAGGTTTTGGATAGATAGAATCAAACTGAAAAGCTCAATGCCATGGTCGGGATTTGAACCACGGATCTTGTGGTTTCCATCCAGCCGCTCTAACCATTTGAGCTACCATGGCCAACGTGCCTGCCTGAAATTAAATTTTCCGATTGACTCATATTTTCGCGATAACAACTAGTGGCTCTCATATTCGAGATACACCGTAAGTAGGAATCGTTAGTAAGTACTTGAGTGCCAGGCTTCACCGTTAACTTTTATTATATAAGTTAATCGATGGAAATTAATCACTTGTTCACACTAGCATCTACACGTAGTTCTGATTGCTTTAAAAAAAGTGTTATATTATTTAGCTGAAAATTATTTTTATACCTATTATACAGCGTTTTAATAGGTCTTCACTTATTTCCATCCCCAAAACCCCAGCTACAAATTATGTCTATAAACTTTAATTTTTAAAATAAGTAAAAAACAAAATAAAATTCTTGCATTTCATACAGAAAACATTTATAACCAAGAAAAATCATTAAACTGAAAGCCTAAGCAGTACCGAAGAAAAGGTGATATATATCGTAATATGTATTTCAAAGCCTTATATTCTGAGGTTGCACTCCATGCAAATGGAATTAACTGACTGACACTACTGTTGTAAACACAGCATTTCCCACAATGTCAATTTCACTCTACAAACACATTGGAGAAATTTTCTTACAAATGAAGCTGGTCTTACTAAAAATTATAGAAAAAAAAACTCTTATTCGTTTAAGCAAACTATCACAAAGTCTTTGAACCACAACTACAATATTCTAAATCGTATCTTTTCATCAATACACGATAACATTTTATGTGCTATATTTATATGACCTTCTCTGCTCACTTATCCTTTCATATATTCATATATTTTCGGCAATATATTGTCCACAGTAATCGACATAAACGTTTGCATAGATGATTTAATTACAAACATATGTTAAGAGATAAAAAGAATACCTTAATGTGATAAACAAATGTATAAAGTCTCAAAAAGTTATCATACGGGCGAGAAAGCTTTGAAAAAAAAACATCAAGTTTAGCACAGTGTACTGGAAATATCAAAACAATGAAAATGGATTTACATACCTTATGTGCTACGTTCTCTTGATACTTCATCATACACAGCTTATAGAAAATTATATGTAATCTAGTTTTATACACCTTATAATTCTTTCTAAATGAACATGAGCTCTATGAGTATTCTCAGAAAATTATAAATATAATTAATAAGTTTGTCACACAAATATTTTAAATATGACAGTCAAAATTATTTTATCGTTTACGGTAAATATTAAAAAAATCCATGCGTACAGTAATTTAGAAGGGAGAAGTTTGTTGAAAGATCTTTGTATCAAATTATTGCAGCATTCCTAACAAAAATACTAAATTTGACACTAATCCTACTTCTATGTCTTTTTCTTTCTTTTTTAATTATGCGGTACAAAACACACATACACACAAATACATACACAACTTTTAAAAAATGTTTATTCAGGTAGCTTTAAAATATGCATTTCCAATGCAATATTCAATTTTTTTGCGGAATATATCTTCTCTGCCTCTAAATAGGTTTTAAATGTGTAGTGTTTAACGCCCGCTTTTACTACATACGGTACCGCAGGCGATGACACCGATGATACATGAGATGAAGATGGAGCACCGGTGGAATGAGATGGCAGTGGAAACCGGAGATCCCGGAGAAAACTCGCCCCAGCGCCGTGTTGTCCACCAGAAATCTCACTTTGCGGTCGCCTGGGATCGAACCCGGGCCGCCTTGGTGAGAGCCAAGCGGTCTAACCACTGAGCCACCATGCGGCCTAAATAGGTTTCAGATGCTTGGTTAATAGGAGAACATAGTCATTTTTAAACTTGTCTCAATGGTCCTTATATTGCTATTTTATGTAAAACTTGAATAAATTTAATTAATTATATCCTATAAATTAGCTATTTAGTCTGTACTCCAGGTAATAAGTTCCGGACAAGTCAGCCTGAAATATATTCTTATAGTTATTTAGTTTTGTACCGCTAGACTAAGGTGTACGCCACTGCAGATATTTCTGGAAGAAGTTACGACGCTGCCGGACGTCAACACGCGACGGTAAAGGCGGTAGAACCACGCCCTAGGATAATTCCACCCTTATTCATTTTATAGAAAGGTGTCACGATAGTGAAATATGCATAAGAGGATCATAAGAAACTTTCGAAGAGATCTATTCCTGCATTGATGACCTCTTCCCTTTCGGAATTAATTAATTTAACTAGTTCATCGTCTGACTCTACCTTAACCACGAATACTCTACGTTTAGGATTTAGTAGAAATAGTGGATTAGATATGCGATCAAGCAATTGCTTATTGGACTATAAACAACACACCCAACATACTAAGGTCGCCAAGGTATTCTTTAACTGCAATTTAATCACTAGTCTTTGACAAATAAAGTGATTCTTATTATCCTTCCTTACAAACAAAATCTGCATTCCTGCTAGTCAACACTATAAGCGAGAACATCCCATTTAATGAACAGAACATTGTTTTAAATTATAATTAATGCCTTCACTTGCGTTTTATTTTATTTGTAACTTGTTACTTTAAAACATTATATAGCCAACTGCAATTAACTCTCTATGGATGTCCCATAAACAGATAAGACAGTTAAGTTTTCCAGCACACATATATTCTAAGAGCAATTAAGAACATTTAACAACATATTTAAATTGCTGCTATAATATAAGGGCACTACCTTCTATTATAATAATCGGGCGTATCGTTCTCTGTGGTCTAGGGCCTCTGGCTTCTGAAGTGGAGGTTTAAAAATGGTGGAGGGCGAATGATTTTTTCGGACACAAAAATTCTTAGCACGACTTTCTTAGGAAGGGAAGTAAAGCAGGTGGTGCCCTGACGTACATTTATGGCACTTAAGGGAACCTCAAGTGTCATAAAGAGGCCTCTGAGCAAAAGTAAGGCAACTGAGGGCTAATCTAGCACTTGACAGCCACGTCATTCATCAGTTTCTAAAGGACAAGTAAGGAGACTCGGCTAATCGCATCCAATCGTATTATAAATATAAATCGTATCTCATGAGCAGACATATTGCATTCCTAGTTGTTCACGGCCACTGCTGCGACCGTATATTGTTATAAGTTCAGAGTGAAAGATTGTGATTTGTGGACGAATTAGAAGAATGTATTTAGAGGAATTCCAGTTTTGCTATTTTATTTAGTTTATATAGGTTACCGGTGGTTGCTGCATTCGTAACAGATTTTAGTGGTTTTGGTTTCGCCAAGTTTGGTTTAAAAATGGCTAATACTGTATTAAATAACTATAAAAAGTCAGTTCAAGGGGATGGTATGTGCCCTAAGAGAATACTTTGAAAAAGAAAAGAAAAATGATGAACCACCTTTTCCCGTGTTAAAGGTAGTAGAGAGAACTGCACCACCTTTAAACATTTCCAAAAGAATGATGTTAAGAGTGGGCAAAGAAAAGTTTGACATATAAGATCAATGCGGCCTACCAACAGTGTTTGCAAATCCTAGGAAGAAACGAAAAGTCAGCCGGCGCGTAACAAAATCAGACTCGTCTCTAAAGTAAGCTATTCGTCTATATATATATATATATATATATATATATATATATATATATATATATATATATATATATATATATATATATATATGTGTGTGTGTGTGTGTGAGTTGCGCATGGATTCAGATTTTTGACGAGTTCAACAGAGGTAGACCTAAAAAATTGTAGCATGGCTTGACGAAACTTTCTATTTCAGAGGGTTGGATTGTTGCAGGGACAATACTAAAAAATTAGGCAAAGGAGGAAAGCTGTTCATTATCCACCCTGGGTCTTCTGCTGGGTCTTCCGAATGAATTCTGGTCTTTAAATAAAAAATGACAGCAGACTGCTACGAGGAGATGGATGCTAATCATTTTAGAAAATGGTTTGAAGAACATTTGCTGCCTAATTTAAACAGCGCTTCAATCGATGTAATTGATATCACTTCGTATCACTGAGCAGTTGGTGATAAGGCACCTACAATGCGGACTCTGAAGACTCAGATGACTGATTCGTTACATAGACGCAAGTTCGTTTGCAATCTGGTCGGACAGAACTAGAGAACTTAAAAAAAAAATGAGCTGATGGAACTTGTTCGACACCATAACCTCCAGTTTCAGAAATTCGAGATAGATGTGCTTGCTGAAACTAATGGCTATGAAATACTTCGTCTACTGTCCTATCACTGTAATTTCAATCCGATTGATCATATAGCCACCGGTAAAAATTATGTCACCAGCAATAATCAAACCTTCACTTTCACTGAGGTTCGGGAATAGATGCTTAGTGATATAAATGAAATTACGCGCGAAAACTGGGAAGATGTAGTTCAGCACACGAGAGGTGTTTTAGAGAATAACTGGAAAGAAGAAGGAACCTTGGAGGGACCCATTGAAAGTGTCATTATAAATCTAGGTAACTCCAGTGACAGTGATATTGAAAATAGGGGCACAACAAGAGAAGAGGAAGGAGATAGCTTAGGAGAGGAACCACTGTCCAGGAGGACAGAGTGCCCGCTTCGGTAGCGTGGTGGTAGCGTGTCTGCATCACGTTCAAGAGGTCCCGAGTTCGAATCTCGGTCAGGATGAGTTACCTGGATAAGGTGTCTTCCGGGGTTTTCCCTTCTCCTGAAAGAAGAATGTCGGGTAATTGTAACTCTATAGACCCCGGGCTCATTTGAGCATCATTTCACCCGTTCCATTCATCGTCCGATATGACTTAACGTTGGAGGACGTAAATTAAAAAAAAAAAAAAAAAAAAAAAAAAAAAAAAAAAAAGAGGACAGAGTGAAAGAGGTGTTAACGCTGAGAGAGAGCGGCCGGTAGGCAGCTACAATGTCAAGTGCCACGTGACTTCTCCCGGAATTTAAGCGGTATTATACGGCCAATTAGAATGGGACGCTGATAACCACATTAGTTAAAGAGCAAACATAGATATTACTCAATAATAATAATAATAATAATAATAATAATAATAATAATAATAATAATAATAATAATAATAATAATAATAATAATAATAATAATAATAATAATAATAATAATAATAATAATAATAATAATAATAATAATAATAATAATAATAATAATAATAATAATAATAATAATAATAATAATAATAATAATAATAATAATAATAATAATAATACCTGACTTCCCTGAGACAGACTCGCAAATGTGCAACAATGGGAAATGTTTACTTTAAACCACAGACCACCTACTAATTTGTAGGAATGAATTTCAAGAGTGGTTTTATTTTGCTGTTTTGAATATAATACTGTCAACATAATAAGCTAATATAATAAGCTAATCTATCCCCTCATTATCATAAATATAGGTGAAGTCCTTTTTTTACGTCCTCCAACGTTAAATCATATCGAACGGTGAATGAATTGGGTGAAATGATTTTGAAATAATTCCACGGTCCATGGAGCTTACAGTTACCCGACATTCGTCTTGAAGGATAAGGGAAAACCCTGGAAAAAACTTTATCCAGGTACCTCATCCTGACCGAGATTCGCACTCAGGACCTCTTGTACGTGAGGCACACACGCTACCATCTACGCTACCGAGGCGGGCGAAGTCCATTAAATACTTACTGTAAGGATGGTCCTTACTCGTTTGCCGGCTGCTCTCCCTGGTGTGGGCAGTCTCTCTCCAGGTGTCCCGGCTGTCCACATCCCCAACACAGGCCACTAGGCCTTCGCCGGCGTCCCTCGGCTGGTCTTCTGTCTCCGGTGTAGCTGACACTCCTCGTTCTCGACGTCGGGGTAGCCGTCACCTTGGCCGCCTTCATCCTCAATGCTGCCGTCAGCGCCTCGTGGATGGTTGTGTAGTCACCGGGCATTAGGCGCAGACGTATCTCGGTGTCTCGTACCCCGTTGACAAAGGCGTAGGCGTCTTCCCGGGATACGAACTCCGGCGGTAGGTCAACCAAGGCCTTGCTAGCCAGCTGCTCCATCGCCAGGGCGAACACCTGCAGCGTCTCCCTTGGCTGTCGCGACCTTGTCTTCAGCTGACTGCGGTAGCCTGCGGCTAGGCGGTGGTTCTCGAAACGGTTCTCCAGGGCCTCCCAGATATTCTTGGGAACCACCGCTGTCTGGACCGCATTTAGGACTTCCGCGGCCCGTCCCTGGAGGCTGGCTATTAGCTGTGCGGCCTCTTCCTTGGGTGGCCACTTGTTATGCCGGGCCACCGAGTCGAACTGGCGGCGGAAGACCTTGCCCGTTGACGCGCCGTCGTATTTAGGAAGTTTGACTCGCGCGGATGTTGTGTCGCATCCCGGCGCGTCGACCTTCAAGTCCTTCAACCTCCTGCCGACGATGTCTTCTGCCATGGCGTTCTGGGACTTCGTGTTGCTGTCGGTCTTTCCGTCCAGGTTGTTTACGCGGTTCGCAAGGTCTTCGACGACTTCCACCACGGCGTTCAGGGACTAGGCGTTACTGTCGGCCTTTTCCTCTAGGTCATTGAAGCGGTTCGCCGGGTCTTCGACGCGCTCGTCAACTTAGCTCATCCACTTACCCAGCTCCGTCACTTCATCCCTCACGCTGGCCAACTGTTCTTCAAATTTGGCGGAGAGAGCCTCGTTCGCCACCTTCATTTCGGTGGTCAGTTCGGCCATCTTTGCGGTTATTGTCGAGACCAAGTTGTTGTTTACAGTTTCCGTCCTCGCAGCGAGGTTGTCATTCGCCGTCTTTATTTCTTTCAGTTCCGCTGCCAGGTTGATGTTTGCCGTCTCCGTCTTCGCTGGTAGTTCCGTGGCCAGGCTATCATTTGTCGCTTTCATTTCCGAGGTCAGTTTGGCTTTCATTTCAACCATCTTCTTCAAAATCTTTTCCAATGCCGTGTCCATGGTGGTAATATCCCACTCCTGACACCAGTTGTGACTTTGTGGGTTCGTGAAATTAAAATTCCAATTGCACAAACTCCAAATGTTCTTTATTTTAACCGAATTACAATTCGAACACTTGCCGAATACATAGAATTACGTAGCGTCTGTCACAGCTCCACTTCACTCCACTCCACACTCACAATTACGTACAACTCCTCTGATACACGTCCGCAGTCTTCCAGCGCGTTCGCTAGCACTGCGCTCTTCACGGCTGCTCGCCAAGAACTGAAGTCACTCGTCCACTGCATCCCTTATATGCGCAGATCGCTGTGTCTGGAAGTTTCGCGGCTCAGTGAATAATCCTGGTTGTTCTATAATTCAGGGGCAGGGGAAAGAGACGGTATGTGATACCTCCCTAACCATTCCCTCGGTTAGCGCTACAAGATAAATGGGTGGGAGTGGCGTGAATGCCTCCTGCCCCCCTACCCAGCTCCAGTAGGTCGTGCCTTCCGGTAATTTGGTGACAATATTAACATGTTATCAAACTACCTGTCCAGTGGTGGTCGAATCAGTTTGTTCCTTTTATTGGGGGCCGGGCTAGAACCTTCAGCAGGTTTATGCTGCCTTTTTCTCACTGTCGTTTTGCCAGTGAGCACAGGATTTACCTGCTCCACATCCAATAGAGGAAGATCGCTTTCCTACTGGTAATTTAGTTTCGGGTCGCTCGAAACGATTGGAAACTGCGATCGGCGAAGATGAAAGCCGCCGATCTGAGCCCTCTCCAGATGATTCCTCAGAAGATGTTTTCGGAGGAGATGGTGGTGGACTTTTGCGCTTCTTTTGCTTGATATTAGCCTTATTTTCCTTGAAAACATCAGTTCTTTCATATGAGGTCTTCAACTTTCTGGGCGATACATTTTATTACTAGTACACATATTTTCGAGGTAGATGCTTTCTGCGGTGGCTTGGCTGCAATGTTCTTCAAAGGACTGGGCTTAGTAGGTGTGGTCACTGTTGTTCGTGCTGGTGTCTGCTGCTTTGGCTGTGATCAGGGTGTAATTGTTCTTTCGAACATTACTGCCCCCTTTATGTCACTAGTTTGTGTTTAGATTTCACGTCTAGCTACCGGCATAGCTGCAACTGCACTATAAGTAACGGTCCTAGGTACAGAATGGCTGACAAATAAGCAAGAGTTTCCGGGCTGCCACGAGGCACAGTCTCCCTCTTACCCGGATCTCTTGGATCGCCTTCTCCTCCATAAAACTGGAACATTCTCTTGAGTTCGATGAATGATTACCACTGCAGTTAACACAGGTTGCGGGTGAAGTACATGCATTATCATGTTTGACTTCCCCACAGTCAACGCAGGTAGCAACTCCACTACATGAATCACTCGTGTGGCCAAAGCGCTGGCATTCATAACACCTCAATGGATTGGTTATATACTGCCTCACTTCAATAGATTCATACCCTACCTTAATCCTTTGCGGGAGATCTACCCGATCAAAGATAAGAAACAGCGTACGAGTGGGCACTAGTTCACCTCGTTCTTTGCGGTGAACTCGATGTACATTTGTTCCGCCAAGTTTTCCTGAATCTCCTCATTGGACATACCGGACTATGCCCCAGTACAACAGCACGCGAGGAGTACATGGTCCTATGCAATTCCACGCGAACCGGATAGCTCGCAAGCATATTGCTTTTCAAAATTTTCGCAGCCTGCGTCCGAGAAACTTCTTCCACCAGAAGCGTGCCATTACGAGATCGAGTACATGATTTTACAGGACTAGCAATACCATCTAAACCCTTCTGAATAATGAACGGGTTCACGGTAGTAAATTTTCGACCTTCTTCAGTTCTAAAAATAACTATATAGCGAGGACCACAAGACTCAGCTATTTCTTTTCCACGTTTTATTTTAAGGTTTGCCATAAGCAATTGAATGTGTTTCATCCCCCAGTGCTCCCCATCCACCGCGGAGCCCAACAAGGTGGTCATCCCACTGGAATGATACGGCTACACAGGTGATATAGCGGGCTCGCCGTCCCACTCAACCTGGAGTTCAATGCACAGTACCTAGTCCTGGCCGATTGATTAGGGGCGGGTTAGTCCCTAACCTTCCGTTTAGGTGAAGCAGAAACCAAAAGTAGTGTATTGGATATGCGCACCCCGAATTCAGGAGAAGACTGGAACGAGCTCAGATGCGCATGCCTCAACCACCAGGACAAACCTTACCACCGACATGGGTCTCCACGCACGGCCTACACGTGGGTGGGTGTTTTGTCTGACCCCTCGCCACTAAGAGAAACCCACATCAAGGGTGTCGGTGTGGTTCGTGACCCCGGGATTGCCAATTCCCGTACCTACCGCAGAGGTCCCTGGGGGATAGTGACCCTAGCCTACCTTTCAGGTAATGGGGCAAAGGGCAGTTATTTATGAAAAAGTTGACTAATAAAACGGACAGTTGCAAGGTTATCCTCAGTTAAAAACTACACATTCCGTCCTAACCGGGAGGACTTTGTGCGTACTTATATAACAAATCCAAGCAATATGGAGCGCTATAGGAACGCCGAAATGACGTATATGGTTTTGATGGATGAAAGAGCTGAAGGGAGTTCAGCGAACGCACAGTTAATTTAGCTTCATTAAAATATGAATTGTAAAAGTAGTTACATCAATGATAATATTTATTTGTTTAACTTCAGAGCATTTTGTTATGATCCTAATTGAAGAATACTTTCAACCGCTTACTCTAAATATCAACAGCTCCCTTTTCAGTTATAAATGCCTTATTAAGCTTTATCAAACACATGAAATAAAATGCTCGTCTCATTGTATAAGACACTTGGTTTGGTTAATTTATCTACAATTCTTTGATATTGTTTTCTGTACTTTTTATCCCTTAATGCTTCCATCCTCAACCTCAATAACATTAACTTCCGTCTAGAAGCTATAAGTTGCATATGTCCACCACCTTATTTGCCATCATGGATTGCTATAGCGGAATTTTGAGACACAGTAAACACTCATAAGCAATAATTAAGCAAAAGCTTCTTTCGTGAGGTTTCATAAATTCTTAATAGTAGCAAGCTACTGCGGAGTATGCCAGTATGTTTACAAACAACTACAGCACGCGGCACGGCGTGTGACCTATACCTGCGAACTCCGATAGCGTAAGGCACGCGTCATTGTTCCTGTCACTGCCTAATCCACACTCATTCTGGAGATTTTTATGCGGCTCTGTTGGCGGTAAAAGCTATCTATATGTGTCACATAGAAGCTAAGCAACTACTTTTATGTGTTCGTTCGGTGTCATTTTGAAACACCCTGTATAAAGAGGTGTCATCTGCGAGGAGATAAAAGATATCATGTGTTATATTCACATGCTTCCCTATTATCTATTGGCATACAGATTCTTACGGAGCGCTATTTCCCCATTTGCCACATCTTGATCAAACTACATCATCAGTAGGCCTTGATTCAAGAAACAATTTCGTTCGTCTAATAGAATAAATTGAATCGACTGTCAACTATTTAAAGCGATTCGCTGGATTTATGATCCCATAGTCCTTATATGAAATCACGAGAAATAAGTGAATGCTGACAAGATATTAAAAACATTAAATGGCCTTGAACAATTGAGCCAAATATTCTCCCACTTCTCAGAAAACACTAATGCTTTAAAAAAGGGCTATTTCAAATAAATTGTACATTTTAACAGACTTAGATTTGTAATAAATATGTTTACGTCTATCTCTTAGCGAAGATCCGATTTATAGAACTTTAAAAATTTCCTTCCAAATGAACTAGACTTCAGGGACTGTTCCCAGAATAATCTACATACACTTCAATTATAAAAAATAACTTAAAACATGCCATTTAAATCAAAATTTCCATTTAGAGAAAGTAAAACAATTCTAAAACTTTTCCACTCAGTGGAATGGGAATTTTGTACTATTATATTATAATGGGCGCCGGGGTAGCGCGGTGGTTTCGTTCGCGGCTCCCGTTCTAAGGGTCCCGAGTTCGATTCCCGGCTCTGGGGTTGGCGATTTTAAGTCGGCCCTATCCACGCCTTCACCTCTGTCTAGCACACGTGAAGTATCCCCTATGCCCAACGTGGTTCGGAGTCCACGGTAAAAACTGTAGGTCCTCTCACCTCACCGCCATCTTCACTATCACCCTATCATCGGAGGTAATGGACACCGCCCTCTGGGTGCCTCCACCTGAGAAATGGGTCCGGTCATCACTTGGTGGGGTGAGGTTACCCCGAAGGCCAAGGTTGCCATGTGGGGAGTGTTAGTAACTAACTAACTTATATTATAATTGTGAAAAGGTAATTTACCGAATTTGGGGTTACACTGCAATCAATACTTTCTGCACTTATTATAGGTAAACAACGGAGAAAGTAACTATATGATTGTTATGCATATTACCTTTTTAAAAACTTTGTGGGAAACAAAACACGTGCGTAAATAATTTATTCCAATTGTTTACTATTGAGTCAGAGAAAGCAAATGGAGCCAAAATAAAAAATACCAGATGAAAAGGAAGACACCAGCCATCATGAGAAAAGAATGTATGGTATAAATAAAATGTCAAGGAAGAAATGGTTGATGACGTATATATTTATGGGAGAAGACTCTTAGTTAAGGATGTAGTGAATGGCTATTTGCCAGCGAGATGTGCTTGACTGATTTATAAGAGATCTGCGCCGTGGGCTGTTCTCACGAATTACTTGCGAGCACTTTCTTATTCATTAAGCTGAGTAACCGAATATGCACTCCAGAGAAGAGGAATGCGTCACTATGAGCAGTCTGACTAACTTTCTTGTAGATCTGAGGGTTTATGTTGCTCAGCTCAATACCTGAAAATCGCATTCCAAGATGAACGAGGTATGTTCAAGATATTGCTTATAATTCCCCTAGATAAAATAAGACCACTAGGCTATCTGGTTCTCATAAAGAGAACTTACACTGAGCAGAAGTTCATGTCTTGGAACAATAATAAACGGGAGACGACTACAAAGGAAGCCGTGCAAAAGTATAGTGAAAAATATAGCGATTTTACTTCTCTTGAAATCCGGAAAGTTGAGTAAGGGAGATTGACAATTGCAGCCTGGATATCTTTAAATTCCTCTTGGTGGTTGGTCGACTTCACATATGAAGCCCCTCTCAACAACCAATTTAAAATATATCTGGCAGCAAAATTAGCAGAACAAATAGCAAAAAGTTTACCATACCAACAAATCGAGAGAGAGCACGTAAATTTTCTCAAGCAGATCACAGGCATATGGGTCATTCATAGTATCACAAAGCAGCACAAAATATAAAAAAAATATAAAAATAAAAAATAAATAAGCAGTAATTCATAATTTGCAAACTCAGGCTCGCGAGATTAAACTGTAAAATCCACGCCTTATGTTCACTGAGACGTCAACAAATAAACGAAAATAATACTGAAAACTAAACTTGATGTCATTATCTAACTTTATTCAGCGACTGCTGACGCTTTTAAATTTATACAATCCCAGGGTGCAGCAAAAGTAGTTACGATTTGCACTCCACAGTCAATGCTCTTTGAAAATAGGCTCAGGATAGTTCGAGCATAATAAGTATGCAAATTTAAAAAAGGCCACGCCGTGCCGAGTGATTAGACCGTTGGCATGTCACCTAGGCGGCCCGGGTTCGATTCCAGGCAACCGCATGTGAGATTTGTGGTGGAAAACACAGTGGTGGGGCGGGTTTTGTCCGAGATTTCTGGTTATCCAAGCCATCTCATTCCACCGGTGCTCCATCTTCATTTCATGTATCACCAGTGTCACCGCCTGCGGTGCCGCATGTAGTAAAAGCGGGCGTTAAGCACTACACATTCATTCAATCCATTTGAAAAAAAATATGCAGCCTTCTGGAGGCCAACCAATGGGTTCGCTTCCAGCTTGACCCTTTTATTTAACTATCGATAGTTAATGAACAGATAGAAATTGCCGTCCGTCTCGTCAATCTCAGACATAGTTGGTACTAAAGCACGAATTGCACATTTATCTAAAATCTCTTTGTGTATTATCTTCACTTTGGCACTTTTGAGGCCTAGAAGTTATGTGAAACACTTTTGGTGTGTTATCGCTCAATTATCATTACAAACATATCATTTTTATTTAATATATCACTTCAAATTTATCTACAACTAAATTCGGCAACCGTTTAACAGACTATTGATATAAGTGAAGCTTTTTGAGGAGATAAATAACCAAGCTAACGCAGACAGTTTTTCTGTTCACAAAATTCCACATCATTTGTTGTAATGAGACAAACTCCTTTGGAAAACGATTCCATTATGTGACGCAAAATTGAAGCAAGCTTCCATTGCTACTGAAATAAAAAGGACGAAATTTTTCCATAACATCCTTAGCCAAAATAATTGAATGGTTAAATAAGGATACAGAAACTAGCAATGTTTTCAAGTAAATCTAAGAAAATGAACAAACAGCAATACCTCAGTGGATTCGTTAACTATATTTCCTTCAGTATTGGGCACATGATCACTTCTGGACAAATTTTAGCAAACATTTGACAGACGTACTGTTCGTTGTTTGAAGATAGTGCATCATCTAAATAAAAAAAGATAACTTGGAAAGTTTTATAAAACCTACTTTGTGGATTAGATATAAGGGATACACTTGACCCGCCTTGGTATCGTAGATGGTTGCGAATCTGCCTCACATTCGAGAGTTTCCGAGTTAGAATCTCGGTCAGGATGAGTTACCTGGATAAGGCTTAACCGGGGTTTTCCCTTATCCTAAAAGATGAATGTCGGATAATTCTAAGCTCCAATGACCCCGAGCTCATTTGAGCATCATTTCACCCATCGTCCGATATATCAACGTTGGAGGACGAACATTACGAAAAAAAAATGTACGCTGCTAATAATAATCGAGTAAAGATGGCCAACACATGCTGAATCTACGCTGCTTGAATCTACACAATCCTTTACTTAATATACAACCTATTTACATCGAAAACAGAAACCTTGAGGACACGAAGAACTATGTATTGTTCTCTTTTAGAAGTACGAAAAGCGCTTCTGCTGATCAATGTCGGAGGATGTAAAAACGAGAAAATGTTACACAGAACATATATATCACGTTAAATCACACCATTAATATTAAATACGCAGTGCCAAATTAATAATTATTTTATTTTTAATGTCATTATCAATTGCAGAATAATATCATTGTTGTTGGTGTGCCACAATTCTTGATTACTTATCAATAAATTTTCTGCTATGGAGCCATTTCCAAATATTTGTCTCATTAGTTATTTAAATTTTCAAATACTTACATCTTTATCAAATAGCAAGTGATTATTCATTTTTTCTCCTGCCATGCAAGCGAAACATCATTTCAAAGCTGTCACATAGCGACCTGATTCAAGCAAGTTTACTGAATCTTACCCATTGTACTTACAAAGAACTGTGTAAGTAGAAGAAGCGTTTGTAGCAGTAATCTGTACAAGTGTGAGCGAAAAAGTCATGTGAGTGCAATACAATTTTTATTTAGAGTTGCCCTAAAGTATGTCATCTCGATATCAAAATTTTAGGGAAACACAATGCTTCCTTTACTTGTTGTAGGTAGTAGTACAGCAATGAATAAAATTCTCGTACATAACGTATTACCTAATCTTTGTGGGAATGTTCATAGAGAATATAATGTCTATTATAATTGTTTAATAATAAATTGCAGATTATAAGTTGGTTAGCAACGTTACTGAAAATGTCAGAGGTACATGTCGACAGTGAATTACATAATACTTTGAGGAGAATCTCCTGTACTACATTAAAAGCTAATCTGAGTCAAAGTTGTGCACTACGGTAAACGATGAATCCCTGGCAATATTTGAGGTCCAAACACACACGTGCGAACTGATCGTCTTCCCTTTCAAGTGCCGCCAAAACTTGATGTTGACTCATTGAAAAGTAAAGTTAGATGGTGTTTACTCGTCTGGAGGTTGTTCGCACCGACTTCAAATAAGTGATGGAATGCACAAGAATGCAGAGAGCTCAAGAGCCAAGGGAAACAGAAGGAATTCCTCCAGGGTATGCTAAGTGAGTTCAGTGCAGTACATGTCACCAGTCTGTGTAATGGCTTGTAGCATCATGAAACAGTCTTTCCCACGTCCACAAAACCAACATCTTCAACCTATTCTAATTCGTTCAAAACGTTGTGAATCCATGACTTATTTTATTCACTCTTTTACAAACTATTCTTAAAAACGCATATTCTTCTATCCACTGAATACTTTGTAATTACGCTGACATCGCAACTAATTACAGCAGTAAAGCAGAACCAGAGTTTATCACGTGATTTATTCCACAAGATGAAGACATTCTGATGTCTCTAATTGTTTAAATTTAGATATAAATCGATTCCTGCTGCACGGAAGAGGAATACCAATGAAATCTACTTCAACCAATGAAGGATATTTTAAAACGCAGAATAGTGAATATATCAAAAGCTTCTAATACTGTGATTCCTCGAATGCATGTTTTCTCATCTCCGAAAAAAGGAAAAGAAACCAGTTGTATAAAAATAAAAGCAAGGGTGACTTCTGGGGCTATTTAAACAACTTTCAGGATATACCTTTGTATCATTTGTCACTTTACCTCACAAATATCTGTTTTAAGCAAAACCGCTAGAAGTTGCTTTGAGAAAAAGGGAATAACGAGGCAAAGGCGTAAAAGTGAAATTTCAAATTCTGTTAAAACCTCCAACTGCTGTACTTAAAGTAATGATTAGTTGAACTCCAAAAATAATTAAAAATAAACTTTCTTTCTCAATTGTACTCAAGTTTAATATAATAATTTAATTTAATTTAATTTAATTTAATTTTTTAATTTTTAGTTTTCAATTTAAACTCTTAGCTTTCTTTAATTTTTAATGTAGGTTAGTTTAATTTAGTTTCATTAATAAGTTTAATTTAATAATAAAGTTTATTTAATGCCGTTTCCTCCTTAAGAAGCAAATTTATTTTATTCGCGTTTCTGAAACATATAAGTACCTCATTTTAAAAATAACCTTATAGCTGAACATTTATATTTAAGACATACTCTTTTGAAATAAAACTGTTTCACGCAATTGATTAATTATTTTCTGAAAATAAATAAGACTTAATATATAACTATTAATTAAATTTTGAATGAAGGTTATTTAAAAATATATTGATATATTTATAACCATATTTTTCAGTGCCGCAGTTAAAACGTAACAGCAAGATAGTTTTCACAGTGTTATAAACAGATTCGATTCTCTTTTGTTTTCTTGTGGCTTAGTTGCTAACCATCCATATACATACATTCATCATGTATGTATGTGTGCATGTATGCATGTGTGTATGTATATGTGTGTTTTTGTGTGTGTTTATGTATGTGTGTATGTTATGTATATATCTATGTATCTTATTACACAAATACGGCATGCTCCATTGCAATAGAAGCAATACTGTATGCCATGTTAATACACTATGTACCATGTTATGTTACTTTGTACATAATTAACATGATTGTTGTATCTAATACCTATGAATTTATGTAGTCCTTATAGTGAAGCTAACTGCTATAGTTGATGTATGTATGTATGTATGTATGTATGTATGTATGTATGTATGTATGTATGTATGTATGTATGTATGTATGTATGTATGTATGTATGTATGTATGTATGTATGTATGTATGTATGTATGTATGTATGTATGTATGTATGTATGTATGTATGTATGTATGTATGTATGTATGTATGTATGTATGTGTCCATGTATGTATTTATCTATCTATCCATCTATATATCTATTCATCTAGATGTCAGTCCATCTATTTATCTTACTTCCTCCTTATCTGTTTATCTATCTATCGATCTATCCATCTATCTAACTGTCAATCGAACTATTCATCTACTACCTACCTACGTATCTGACACTTACATTACAGCTTACATTACTTACGTTACTTACTTACATTACAGCGGTATTTTGGGAGTAACAGTTATTTTCAGATACAACTCACTTCAAACTAAAAGTCAAGGCGTTCATATCAAGCATGTTTTTATATAATTACGTAGTGAACATGTTCTTGTACAAATGATTGCTTAATCATTGTTTCTGTCAGTAGGCCCTGTTCGCCCGAAGCATTTTGGTTTCCCAATAATTAAGAAGTTATCAAAATCTGCTGAGTGTTTTTAAAATTACTTCACATACACAAACGTATTCAGATAATATTTGTTTCTTTACATAAAATTATATGTTGAAATAAAAGTCATAGAAGTAGGAAAGTGGATTAGAATTGGAAGCCGTTACTGTGGGTGCCACATCAAGAGGAATCTGTGGGTGCGTGTGTGGTGTATGTGTACGCTCCAGATAAACAATTTAACGTTAAGTACTTACTTTCAAGTGTTCTTTTAACGTCCTCCAACGTTAAGTGAAATTGGACGATGATTGAAGTGAAGGAAATGATGGCCAAGTTATCCAAGGGCCCATATAACTTAGAGTTAGGCAACAATCATGTTTCAAGATAAGTGAAAACGTCGGGAAAAACGTTATCTATATAACTCCCCCTGAACGAGATTCGATCTCGGGACTTCTTAAACATGAGACACACACGCTATCGCCTACATACAGTACAGAGGGGGGTATTTACTTATCTTCAGATGTAATCACTGCGAGACTGAGCTGCAGTAGTAGACGAAAATGTTAAATTCACCATATTTCCATTCAAAACATAAATGTGTACATGGCTAAATACAAGTCAACTCATTAATCCAAACAATCATTGTTTCTTATATACTGTCTTCCTATATACCTGTATATGTATTGTGTTCAAGTATCCGGTCGCGATGATGGACGGATGCGAAACTTAAACACGCCCGTTTACGACGAGGAATGAATTATTTATAATTTCTTTACATATCTTCATTATATTTACAATAGTGGTTTTTCTCTTTTGCTTTGTGTACATATCAAACATATTAAAGCCTTCATTTGAGCGGACAAGATCGGCTATTGAGATCATCTGATCATCACATTTAGTCAGTTGTCCCCTTTATTTGCTCCTGTGGCCTGTTTTAGTTAGGCACGGTGTGCATTACGTGGTGAGGTTTCTTACATAGGAGGCCGTCGTAATCTTGTGATGTAATTTCAATTTATACCTAATTTATATTACACATATCTTTAATTAAAGAAGTCTACGGACAAGAAATTCACAAATTAAGCAATTTTCAAAGTTATGTATAAGAACGAATATCCAAGGAAGACTAGAAGAAATTACAGCAGCATACACACAAACATTAATTGTCTTGGAAATTAATTGTTCTTTCACACTGGCCGTGTGTAGGCTAAATTGTGGAAACGTAGAGTCAGACTGAAAAATTCAATGCCATAGCCGGGATTTGAACCACGGATCTTCTGGTTTCCGTCCAGCCGCACTACCATTGTGCTACTATGGCCAACGTGCCGATATGAGTCAGTTGGAGAATTTAATGTCATATCGGCACGTTGGCCATAGTAGCACAATGGTAGTGCGGCTGGACGGAAACCAGAAGATCCGTGGTTCAAATCCCGGCTATGGCATTGAATTTTTCAGTCTGACTCTACGTTTCCTTTGAGCACAGTTTCGGTGTAACTTCCTAAATATTGTAATTCAAAGCAGAGCCTACAAAGAAATGTTATCTTTATACATTTTTGCTTTAATACACATTAAAATAAAGTCATTATATGCAAGATTATATGCAAGATCGTATTACTCTTTTTTAAAATATTTACAAAACATTTTGCTTTCAGAAAATTACTAAATAACTTATATATCTAAGTACATACAATTATTTACCCATGATGTTCTAAATTTCATTTGAATGGCAGGAATGAATCTGTTAGTGCAGGTCGGCACGCTGTTTCCCTCCTGTATAAGTTGTGCCGTTTGTTTTCTCTCCGGCACCTTTTTACTTGTCCTTCCGGTTCGAGGGCGCTGCTGTCACGTTGCTTTCGTTTTCCGCCGTTCCTCTTTGGGAGCGCTGAGGTGCCCGATGCTTCTTGGGTGTGTCTTGAGTCTGTGTCTCTGGGTAAGTGCTCCATGTTCGGGTTTCCCGATACTCTCTTTGGGTTTTCATGCGTTGCCTTTTGGTGAGCCGTGTTGTTTTATGGGGCTCTTTCCTCTCAGTTCGGGACCAGAAGTTGATTGTTACTTTATGTGTCTGGGTTGATCAATACCAAATGTATTTGGAAGTAAATAATATATGGAGATAGGACAGAAGTTTATTGTTATTGTATGTTTATGTACTGGTGAGCGCAAAATGTAGCAAGAAAATAAATTCAAATTAAGGTTTGATAAAAGCTTTATGGTTTTAATTAATTACATGACCCTGGTTTGGCCCGCACAAAGTATAAAAGTGTAATATGGTTAATATTATGAAACGGTACCTTCTCCCTCTATGTACACCTCGCAAACTGCCGAACCATTATGTAGCACTTGAAGACCTTCTACGACAGAAATATTGGAAGATTCATTGAAAACTTTATTATATCACAATGACTTATGTTTGTAAATAATTGTGTTAAAGAAAAGTTGTAATGGCAGGCAGCGATATTCTATAAATATTTTACATGGCTGCTGGTGCTTCCCTTTTCTTTTCTCATGTAATACGAATCCATCTGTTTAAATTATTTTAACAGCTTATAAAGTGCTGTTTTGTTAGAAAAGATGGTACCAAGCAACTGATGCATACATTGAAGCTGGCAGTCCTAATGTAGTTCGAGCAAAATTTAATACAATAAACACAATGTATTCTGTAGTAATCATAATTACACATACTTCACATAATAATTATTCCCACTAAACATGTCAGGCTCATTAAAGGAACTCTCCAGAGAAGTCCGAGCTGTACTCAGAGTAGGTAATTCAACAGCACCTACCTACCTACCTAGCTATCTTCCCATCTATCAGCCTACCTACCTATCAATGTTATTTTAAAATGTGATTTTGTACTTCCAGTTAGCAATATTTTATGTTGATTTCAGATATTGGGATTAAAGAAAAGGAAATTAATTTTATTATAACTGCTTAAGCATCGGCAGATTAACAAAGTGAGTAGTATTCCTGCCCAGTTAACCTAGAAGTTAATATCTGCTATAATTATTGTTACGTTGTTGTTGGCGGTGGTAGAGTTGGTGCAGGCTATGGATACATAACCACAGCCCATGTATATGCCAGACCGCTAAACCTGCTTTATGTCTACTCTTTTCAGAAATTGCACCTGTGAAATGCTGTAATGTCTTACATCCTCCACTACAAGGTGTGTGGTTCTAGAAGCCACAGGGGTCATCAGCGGGTAAGGTTCAACGTCCAAATCCCCATTGCTGCACCTTACATGAAAGCTTTAATTTTCAAACACAACTTCCGTAACTGCAGAATATGTAGATACCAAGGAAACACACTCCATTTCCTAATAACAACTGAATCGAATATGGACTTAGTCATGGTAAGCGAGTAAGCAGAAATAATACAAATATGAAACTTTAATCAGAAAACTTAATAAAGCTTCATAAAATTTGAAACATACATATATTACATTCATATGTATTTCTGTAACCTCTATTCTTTATTTTTTAAATTTATCATACAAACTACTCTTCAGGTAAATATTTACTGAATTTTTCATTCAGATTTCGTTGTACTTCAAGGAAGAAACAAGAATTGAAGTGATAATCCGGTCTTTAAAAATTCGATCAATATTCACGGTTTTAAAGTACACTCTTTTTATGATCGCAAAAAGCAAAAGCACAGTTACTTGACACTTTAAAAATAGAGTATAAAGTAATGCAAAATTGAACAGTAACAGTATTTCATCTTAGTCCAAAATAATGTTGATATTAGTGATATGTCTTACTGAGATATTGCATTTCCCGCTTAAAAGTTACACAAAAGAAGAACAGACAGGATTTTAATTGGAACTTCATGAAACAATAACATATTCGTAGATAAGTAATAGAAAAGAGGAGAGAGCTCAACTACCCAACATACATAATATTTATGGAGTTTATAAAGACATTTGACAGACTAAAAAGAACAAAATTATGGGAAATTTAAGAAAATGTATAAGGGAGGAAAGACATGTATTAAAACAATTGAAGCTTTAACAGAGCAGACATTAATATATAAGTACGACAAGGGTGCAGTGTATTTAATTTATATTTAAACAATGTAGTCCGTGAATAAAAACAACGGCTAAATATTTTAAACGAAATAAACCGATTATAACAGTATTTTGTAATAACAGTCCTATATGCAGCTGATCAAGTAATCATTTCCGATAATGAAGAATAGCTATTGTTTGAACTACATAAAATAGTTTTTAATTATAACTTTGACATTTCGAATAATAAAACTAAATTCTGGGCACTTCAATAAATTCAAATGTTAAGATATAAACTTGTATTATACAGTTATTGGAACTAAAGTTGAAAGTTTTTCAAGGATA
>CM060955.1:51071028-51116028 GCA_030765055.1 Mantis religiosa
ATAATAATAATAATAATAATAATAATAATAATAATAATAATAATAATAATAATAATAATAATAATAATAATAATAATAATAATAATAATAATAATAATAATAATAATAATAATAATAATAATAATAATAATAATAATAATAATAATAATAATAATAATAATAATAATAATAATAATAATAATAATAATAATAATAATAATAATAATAATAATAATAATAATAATAATAATAATAATAATGGTGTACGTTTAGAGGCTTCCAACTACAAGATCATCAGTGTCCTCCAATACAAACCCAGGCAAAGGCCAGAGACAAATATGACAAGGAAGTAAAAAATATAAGTATATATTACAGTTAATGACACAAGCCACATATTATATAATTACAATTAACAGAGAACTAAAAGACATAAAGGAATGAATTAAAAATACGCGCGCGCACACACACTACAGAGAGAGAGAGAGAGAGAGAGAGAGAGAGAGAGAGAGAGAGAGAGAGAGAGAGAGAGAGAGAGAGAGAGAGAGAGAGAAGGTGAATCGCCTAAAACTTGCACCACCAATATTTCCGAAATGGAAAGTACTAAGGATGTGCGGTTTTCACGGCATTGTTTGGTAATTAGGGGCTCGTAGTTTAGCCTATAAATAGATTTTAATAACTATAGAAGGTGTATTTTTGTAACAAACATACACCATTTTTAATGGAACAATGTCCAATTACATAAAAACTGTTAAATTGGACAAAGATGTTAACCAAATCAAGTGCATCTACAGATCTTGAAAATATATGAAGATCTACGATTGGCGTGTGTCCATGTTTCGACCCGCGCCATAATCATCCCATAAGACAGATGAAGGTGTGTGTTGTTCCCTTACGTCAATGAAATTGTAAATAATTTTGCCTCTCGCACAAGCCCGAGTTGAACCCCGGAGTGGACGATGGGGTTCAACATTTCCCACCAACAGGAAATGTGCTCGTAACTGGGAATCTGTTTCAAATGGCCAATCATATGGATGATAGTTTAATCCTGACGGCGACTTACTGATGTCAAACTATAATGTTTCAGATTCCACAAATATACTACGAGTATCGTGTCCGAGGAGCATCGTGTTGTCCATTGCGGTGTAAAGTCAAACATTAGCTGGGTATATCTCTAGATTTTAAACTAGTCTTGCTATGAAGCTGTGTCTTAGAAACATACAACCAGCGTTACACTTTTATTTAGAACAGGTTTACCTTCTGATTGATGAGTTCCAATTTGTTACTTGTAATTTTGCCAGGGTTTTATGAGATAAATTCCCAAACGCATCACTACATTACGTTGACTTCAGTAGTGATCGAATCACTTTACCGGTTTTCTTTGGAGTTGGACTAATACCTCTAGTTGCAGGTTTATTCTCCTTCTTTGTCACTGTTTTCGATGCCTATTCAGCTGAGATTCCCGTTTCAGGAACGGACTTGGTGGGTCTTAAGGTACATCTACTATTGATTTCAAATGCTTTGTTAGTGATCTATGCATAATAATCCTTTCTGCAATAGTGGCCTCTTTTATGTCTATAGTTTGGATTTTAATTTCCTGTCTTGGAAATTGTAGCTTTGCTGTAATTCAGCTAAAATATCGGTCCTTGGAATAGAGGGTTGGTGGGTGCACAGGAGTTTCTGGGCTTCCCTTCTCTCTAACCCAGTTGTTTTGGCTCACGCTTTCCTTTCTAAAACTGACTCACATTTTGCAACTAGCTGAATATTTACCACTGCAGTTAAAAGATGTTGCAGGTGAATCTCATACATCATCATGTAAGACTTTCCCACAGTTAGCTTTATCATTAAATAATTCACGGTTGTGACCGAAGCGTTGATATTTGAGCATCTTAGCCGGTTTGGTATCTATGGCCTAAATTTAATGGCATCATATCCTGATTAAATTCTTTGAGGGAGATCCATCGATCAAATGTAAAAAAAAAATGGTGCGAGTTGTTATCACTTCACGTAGTTCTTTAAGCTGGAAAAAATATACATCACACTTGGCGCTCAAGAATCTCCTGATTCTCCCTATTGGACAGACCATCCAATGCACAAGCGTTTCAACATCCTGTTCAGAGTCCTGTGCATCTCAGCAGAATCAGCTGGACAACATTGTTTTGTTCCCTAGGAGACTATCAAGAGCGAGCCATTACGTGGCTTGACTGGATACGTAAGTTTATTGAACCTGCAATTTTGTCTAGCGAGGTTCAAATCTTTAGATTACTCATTTTATGTTTATTTAATTTGTTGGGCTCTTTTGTTTATTGTGCGACATGTCCATTTAATCCTTCACCACTCCAAATGTTTCCGATGACGTTCTCACAGCCTGGCGATACGCCAGCTTTTTTGATAGACCTGGCCTGGATCTTATTTTTCCTCAAGATTACACCTCCCAGTGAAGAGACATAGACCAAACGCCTCAGTGGTGTATAAGCTCATGCGATCTCCACTCTCCAGAACTGAAATTTATATCTGTGACTAAGAACACAGCCCTGCTGGGACTGGGAATTATGTGTTCCTAAATAACTTTCATGTATCTCTCCATTCACAGTCCCGCCCAACGATATTCATCAGACTGTGTTCAGGGAGGAAGCATGGCGCATGTCAAATACAGTTGTGGACCAAAGCTAATTGGCATAAGCGCTCTAACCAAGAGCAGAACTGGGCAGATGTCAACTACACAACACAACGCAACCCTCACAGTTATAACGGAAGTAAGGCACTACTGCGAGGGAAGGGTTGTAGAGGTAGGTTATGGTTGTAGAGCTCCTGCTGTGACGTTCAGAGCGGTTCACTATTACATCTTTTATATATCTGGGAGAGGAGAACTTTCTCTCGACTTGGCAATGTTCATTTGAGAGAAACATTGTACATTCACATGTGTTTTACTACAAGTTTGCCATTATGTTACAGTAAAATATGCAATGTATGGTTCAGTGTGTACGAGTATGACTTCAAATTCCTGTTGCAATTTTGCATGTGCAACGTTAACAAAAAGCGGTTCTTTCGCCTTTACCGGAAAACGATGGTTTAGTAGAAAACATCAAAACACCATCACGAACTACATCACTGAAGTGTTTACTTCCAGCTACCCTCTTTCCCTAGTAGTAACTCTGGTGCATAGTAGCTAATTATATATCAAGTCCGCTAAAGATTTTAATACTGGTGTGCTCTATAATCTAACAGTTTTGTTAAAAGCTATATATATTAAGTAAAATAAATCAATTTAAGATAAGAAGGTAAAATAAAAAAGAATAGCTAAATGATTTGTTGACATATCCTTATAGTTCTTTATACTAAAAACCCTTGCAGCGTAACTCTAGAAAATTTTGATGGTGGCTTTATACTATTCATATATCTAAAACTATCGGTAAATATTGGTTAAACCTGAAAGGTAAAGCAGCCTTTTCTTGATCATGATCTTAAGAAGTAAATAAAATAACTATTTTAGCCATATCCTGCATTCCACAATAAAGAGAAGGACAGTATTATAAGAGAGATATTTAATTTAATAATAATTAATCCCCTTATTCCATTGTTCTGTGTTATGAAAGTACTTATGAATTGCGTCATAATTGGTAATTTATGTAGTGAATATAATGAATATAAAAAGCACAAGTAAACACAAGAAAATGGCAGTATTTTACCACATCCATAGCTGATGACTCCCTATAGTCATTTATAAAGCATTTTCAAGTTACTTTGACAATATTTGAGTTGATTCACCATTATTTTCAAAATTTCCACTAGAATATTTCCTTACTAGGGAATATCAACCTACTTGACGAAAGTCCAGTAGACACGGGGAACTTTCTGGTTACCATTATAATATTCCACACAGACAATTTGTTGAATATGAGAATAAAAGAATAATAAAATTAGGTTGGCATATCTTTAGAAGCAGGTAATACACAGAGTGTACAATATATACATGCAGGCGTTGGGCCGACCTCTCAGCCCTGGTCAAATACTTAGGCTCCCTCGCTCTGAGGGAGCCCGAGCGACCCCTAGCACCAGCATTGGTGCTCCTCACCAATGCTGGTGCTACAGTCTGATTTTTAAAAGAAGGTACGTGCAGGTGATCAAGCAAGGGCCGCGAAGGGTAAGAGGGGAAGGTCTTTGCTATGGAAATGTAAACAATGGTTGCCAGATTTGTTATTTATTATACATGTACTCCTCAGGTCAGTTAATGCCAGTTGTGTGCGGGAAACCAAGTTTGCTTGTGTTCAGTAGCGTTGTGTATTGTTAGCCCACACAATTAAAATACGTTGTTATGGAAGCAAGAGTAGTGGCGGTTGGATTAGAGGTAGACCCAGGATTCATGGCCCAAAGCGAAGATCACTTACGGTCGGGGAGTTACATGGCATAGTCAAGCTAGAGAATTTGTCTGTTCTCTTAGAGAATTCTCTGAACAGGAAGACGAGGGGTTGCTCCTTATCAATGAACCGTCGATTCCTTTTAACCAAAAGGGATCGCCCCATGTCAGTAGATATGATTGCATGTTAAACAATTCCTGTGGGTCAAAATTCCGGTACATTGGAGGCGCTGATATGAACATGGCAATTGACAAATTCGTTAATAATAAATAGTATGTCGCGATACTGATGTACACGGAACGAGTAAAGGTTTGAAAAACGAAGCGCTTTCTATTTCCCAGATTCCGGTATATACTTCCCGCATGTGTATTACATACTATTTTTTGCACTTTGTGTGTTTATATCAATCTGAATTTTAGTGGTTAAGATATTAACTAAAATATTAATAAATATAATTGAAGATAAATGTTAGATTTTAGAACGTGCATAGTCTATATGTGTTGCTATGGAGAAATACCACACTAGTCAACTTACGATGCGTAGCAACAATAGCGGTAAGTATGAAATATTAGTTACATATTATTTAAAAAAACTCACACATGTGAAGACGCTACAACACAATGAATGTGTGAACAACTTATGTTTGTTCTTAAAGTAGGCTATTACAGATTAACGGTGCATCCTTTTGAGATAACTTGTTCTCCTTTTTTGTTCCGAGTGTTGAGAGGGTAAAGAAAGGGGATCTGCATTACTTCCTATCTGCTACTGGACAACATTGCAGCATCCTCGTGGAGAAGTACATGACCTTCAAGTATCTTCTTTTAAAACTCAAACGTTAGGATTCGCTCGGGTTCCCTCAGAGCGAGAGAGCTGAAGTATTTGACCAGATTTATATATATATATATATATATAATGTGTGTATATGTGTATATTTGTGTATCTGATAATATAAATATTGATTTTACACGTTAAATGTTGTTTACCTATATACTGATGAGTCAGAAGGAGTGAATGTTTGTGATACGTAATGCAACTATATGTATATTGGTGAATTGTCTTGCAAACGTTGTGCAGCTCCTGTGATAAATAATAAAGGCAAATTCATAGGTAATAACTATTTTGGCCAATTACAAACTGAAGGGCTTCGTATTGCAGCACAAGGAGTGGAGCATATGCTGTACAATTTGTGTGATATTTTTAAAATATTTCCTATGGTGATGATTTGCTAGACAAGTTTATTTTAAAGCAATCAGAAGACAAACGTTATTTTATATATTATATCTCATAGGGGACAAAGGTATAATGGACTGGTGCTAATTACATCGAGCAGTACAATAAGCCTTAAGCTGCAGTGCATCCAGAGCTTAGCAGAAGGGCCCTTTGGACGGAAAACAAAAGCCTTTATATTAAATGGAGGTTTTAAGTGTAAATTCCAATAATTTAGCATTGAGTTTAAGTATATCAAATTTGTGACATAAAATGTTCACTTCCAGATTTCATTATGTTATATGGGATCCCAAGAAATATTATTTTTAGTAACAACGCAATAACAAGAATTGATTGTCATTCAGACTTAAAGAAAAGAAAGCTCTTCACTCAGGCTATAAAATGTAAATCGTTAGTTTGTCACATATTCCTGTTAAGTGTTTGATGTATATACTTAGTAACTTTATTTGGCTATTTGTAAATATGCTGTTCAGGATACTATATAAGTGGTTATTGGATATTACTGATTATTTACCTGAAAAAAGTTCCCGTTTATATTTTATTTACAGTAAGGGATCCATAAAAGTTTTTATGATTTGATATTGCACATTAGGAAATTGTATGCAGTCAGAACTTTTTGACGTTAACATAAAATGGGAAGTTATGTGTACATATTTATTGTAAATTTGATAAACTTGCACACATTTTGAACGTGTCATTTGTGGAGATTTTCATTTTGTAGTAAGCTACTCAGTATAAGCCTAACTTAGATTCAATATATAATAAACGTTCAAACTTCTAAATATATATGAGTGATTTAGGCCTAAAATAGGATAAATATGTTTATGATTGATAGAGTCGCCATGAAAAATTCAATGCCACGGCTGGGATTGGAACCACGGATCCACTGGTTTCCGTCCAATCGCTCTTACTCATTGAGCTACCATGGCCAACGTGCCGTCCTGACATTAAATTCTCCAATTGACTCATATATTTCCCTGGTAAACCACTAGGGGCTCTCGCATTCGAGATACACCGTTTGTGGCGACTTACTATCGTAAGTACTTCGGTCCCACGCTTCATCATTTAACTCTTATTATATATGTTAATTGATGGAAATTATTCATTTCTTCACACTAGCCGTATATAGGCTAAGGTATTGGATTTATATAGTCGACATGAAAAATTCAATGCTACGGCCGAGATTTGAACCACGCATCATTGAGTTACCATTGCCAACTTACCTGTCATGACATTAAATTCTCCAATTGAATCATATATTTCCCTGGTAAACCACTAGGGGCGCTCGCATCCGAGATAAACCATTTGTGGCGACTTACAATTGTAAGTAATTCAATGAACTTAAATAATAAGAGTTAAGTGATGAAGCCTAGGACTCAAGTACTTACAATTGTAAGTTGACACAAATGGTGTATCTCGGACGCGATAGCCCCTGGTGGTTTACCAGGGAAATATATGAGTCAATTGGAGAATTTAATGTCATGACGGCAAAACGGCCATGGCAGCTCAATGAGTAAGAGCGACTGGGCGGATACCTGCGGATCCGTGGTTCAAATCCTAGCCGTGGCATTGAATTTTTCATGTCGACTCTATCAATCCAATAGCTTAGCCTGTACACGGCTAGTGTGAAGAAATTAAGAATATTCCATCAATTAACTTACATGTTTATAATTATTACTATTTTCACAATACAGGGCTATCCAAAAAGAAAGAACAGATCTATTTCTTCCAAAATACAAAAGATAGAAACATGATTCTAACGTTCATGGAGAGAGAAAAGTTTACAACTGAAATAGCGCGGGGGTAGAAGTTCCCATCACGGCCGCTTTGGCGCTGTTGTTTGTTTGTAGTAAAAGGCGGCGACACCACAAGAGAACGCATTTTGTGTGCTGCAATTAGTAAACCTAGAGTCCATTGTTGCAGCTGAACGAGCACTTAGCCGTCAATTTAATAAAGATATTTGCGTCTGCAAAAAGAAAAGCACGAGACGTCCTCGCACATCGGACGAGAATTTTGGCCGTATTCTTATATTACCTATATATGAAGGGAGCCCAATGAAATACACATCACGAGCAATCATGGAATTTAACATTCCTCGCCAGCGGTATAGTGAGTTCTGAAGCATCGTTATCACCTGAAGCCATACAGCTGCAGTTACTGCAAGCATTGCATCCTGAAGACAATAGCAAAAGGTACGAATTGTGCATTGGCATGTTATATGATGACGCAGAAGATATTTTTTTCAACGATTAATTTTTTGCGATGAGTGAACTTTTCATCTTTCTGGTGAAGTAAAATGGGCAAGTAAAATCCTAGGGCAGTTATTCAACATGAAAGAGATTCACCAAAGGTCAACGTCTTCTGTGCAATATCTGTAAAGAAGGTTTGTGGGCCTTTCTTCTTCATAGAGAAAACTGTGACAGGACTTATCTATCTAAACATGCTTGAAAACTGGTTATCTCCCCAACTTGAAGAAGATTCAGATGACTTCATCTTCATGAAAGATGGTTCCCCGCCTCATTTCTCTTACCAGGCTCGACGCTACTTGAATAACACATTTCCAGGACGTTGAATTGGAAGAGGAGGAGCCCAAGATCAACCTTATCACCTGCCAGATCTCAGATCTCACTCCATGTGATTTTTATCTATGGGGTGTTTGTATGACTGTGTTTTTATCCCTCCTATGCTTGACACTCTTAAACATCCACGACATCGAATTGTTGAAGCTCTGATTCGTGTGTGGCAAGAAATGAGCCACCGTTTTAACATTTGTCGTGTAACAAACGGTACTCTTATTGAATGCATAATATAAAATTGTAAACTTTTCTCTCTCCATGAACGTTGGAATTATGTTTCTATCTTTTGGAGTTTGGAAGAAATAAATGTTTGAAATCTGTGCTTTCTTTTTGAACAACCCTGTATTTTGTAGATGGCTATGACAACGCTTACAGTACCGAAAGCATTTAAATCTGTTTTTAGTGAAAAGCGCGTTACAGTACACAGGCTTTGCAACGCTAGTTTCGATGTAAGTACAGCCAAAAACCTTTTAGATTGGGGCGATATATTTGGAACATAATTCATATTAAACTCGATACCATAAAGCATCGCATAATCTTCAAGGCTAGACCTCAAATGAAAGCAAGCAGTCACACTACCTGTGACGTTGCTTCCTATTGTGACTTTGTGGCTTCGTGAAATGAAAAGTCCAATTACACCACTCAACAATGTCCTTTATTCCTACCGACTTACAGTTTAACACTTGCCAATTACGCAAAATTACTTACTGCACACAATTACAATTCACCAGTTCGTCCGTTACAATTTCACTTGGCCTCGCGGTTACGTAAGCTCCGGTACACATTCACAGTTACGTACAGTCTTCCGTTGCACAATCCTTTCGTTCATTAACACGTCACTGACGAACACTGCCTTCTTACACCAAGAACTGTCCTCACTCACACACTAACCAACTGACTGACCAACAACTCAACTCCGTCTGTCTGTAACCTTCTTTATATAGGAATATCGCCGGTTTCTAGTGACCAGGAGAATGTTCCAGATTGCGTAATTTCTGGAACCAGGTGGACAGAAACAGACGGCACACTGATGTTTTTCCTCCCAACCACTGCCTGTCACCACTACAAGACAAACGAGGGGGAGGTGTGGCTAACGCGGTCCTCCCCCTGCCTTCCGTTCCCAGCTGGTTCACAGGGTGTTCCAGCGCTCCCGTTACACTGCTCCCTCCTCAAAGCTGTTCGCCTCGAACAGCCCCATCGTAGCGTGCGAGGCGGTCCAGGTGTACCACCAGCATCTGCCCGGAGTCTGAGCCAGAAGTAGCGCTGCCGTAGTTTGTGAATCATTCGGTTCGCTCCCAGGTGTCCTCCTGAAGTACCGGCGTGCACTTCCTCCAAGACTTCCGGGACCTTGCTCCGGGGAAGTACCAACTGTCCTCTCTGCGCCTTCCCATCGGGTGACTCCCATACCCGGAACAGCACGCCCACTCTGGTCTTCAACGAGTCCCATCGGGCCCAGTGCGACTTGTAGGTGGCGCTCCTCGGTGCGATGTCCTCCCAGGTTGGTCTCATCCCTGCGTCCACTTCCCTCAAGAGTGGCCCCAAGTCTGCGTCCGCCAGCTGCTCCCTCCTCAGGCCTGCGCTATCCCAGCCTTCAGCAGGCACTGCCACAACTACTCGGACTGCTGCGGCACGCTCCTTCTCTTCCACTCTTGTGCGCTCATGGCCGTCCTGGATCTGCGATAGGACACCTCCAATGTAATGGTCGCTAGCGTCGGTGTCCACAATGAGGGCGCCACCCGGTTGTGGGAAACCCAAAATTGGAGCACTGCACAGGGTCCCCTTCGGGTGCTGGAAAGCGTCTCCGGCGTCCTCCGTCCACACATAAGGCCGGTTTTCCTCCGTCAGGCGAGTGAGGGGTTTTGCGATGTTGTCGGCCTTTTCCTCTAAATCATTAAGGCGGTCGTCTACTTGGCCCATCCGCTTGCCCAGCTCCGTCACGTCATCCCTCACGCCGGCCAACTGTTCTTGAAATTTGGCGGCGAGAGCCTCGTTCGCCACCTTCATTTCCGTGGTCAGTTCGGCCATCTTTGAGGTCATTGTCGTGGCCAAGTTGTTGTTAGCCGTTTCTATTTTTGCAGCGAGGTTTTCATTTGCCGTCTTCATTTGTTTCAACTCGGCGGTGAGGTTGTCGTTGGCCGTCTTCATTTCCATCATTTTCTCCAAAATCTTTTCCAATGCCGCGTCCATGGTTGTAATGTTCGGTGATGTTTTCCCGCTTCCTGACACCAGTGTGACTTTGTGGGTTCGTGAAATGAAAAGTCCAATTACACCACTCAACAATGTCCTTTATTCCTACCGACTTACAGTTTAACACTTGCCAATTACGCAAAATTACTTGCTGCACACAATTACAATTCACCAGTTCGTCCGTTACAATTTCACTTGGCCTCGCGGTTACGTAAGCTCCGGTACACATTCACAGTTACGTACAGTCTTCCGTTGCACAATCCTTTCGTTCATTAACACGTCACTGACGAACACTGCCTTCTTACACCAAGAACTGTCCTCACTCACACACTAACCAACTGACTGACCAACAACTCAACTCCGTCTGTCTGTAACCTTCTTTATATAGGAATATCGCCGGTTTCTAGTGACCAGGAGAATGTTCCAGATTGCGTAATTTCTGGAACCAGGTGGACAGAAACAGACGGCACACTGATGTTTTTCCTCCCAACCACTGCCTGTCACCACTACAAGACAAACGAGGGGGAGGTGTGGCAAACGCGGTCCTCCCCCTGCCTTCCGTTCCCAGCTGGTTCACAGGGTGTTCCAGCGCTCCCGTTACACTATTTTGTGCTAGGAGGTACAATAGGCTGTAGTATAAGTAAAAATAATGTAAATACGCGCCGCTTACTTGCTCGTGTATGCATTATTGTCTGACTGAGTGACAAATAGCCTGAAAATAAAACTTCAGAAATATACAATTGAAAACATCAGAGGAACATGCTGAACTAGATCATATGCTCATTCTATTGCCGTTTGTGACATCTTTGCCACTAGCACGAAGAAAGATTTAACGTAGATCTTTATGTCATTATTTTAAGGCGCACTTCACTCTCTTTTAATGCTGCACCTCCGATGCCTCGCCCACTTATTCCATAGCTGTTTAGTTTCTTTTTCTAACAAATGCATTAATAATAGCGGCTGTCGACTAATAGATGATAGCTCCAAATTACAGTTAGTTTCTTAGGAGTTTACATAGCAGCAAACCCTGCACTAGCAGGAGGCCTTTTCCCTTTAGGGATGGATTGGCTATTCATTCTTAGTTCACTTATTCACTCCTTTATTCACTTAGAACATGTGTACTTATTTATGGGCCATATCTATGGTTCATTCGCATTTATTTCCAAAACAATTTGACACAACATTTTCAATCCACAAAACATGTATAGATGGAAACACACACACACACACACACACGCGCACACACACACACACACACACACACACACACACACACACAAACAAACAAACAAACACACTCACACACACACACACACACACACACACAAATCTGATAAGATTTTATGAGCCGCACTATTAAATAATCTAGATTTTAAGTATAATTCATAATCAACATACATATATCTTGTCGATTAAAGTATTTCATAAAATTATTTACAAATATAATGATAATTAAATTATGGTGTTTCTGTAATTATCGATACTATAACAAAATAAGAAGCCATTTTAAGATATAATTACTACATAGGATCAATCATTAGATTGAGCTGTTATGTTCACTTTCTTGTGGATTATTATTTATTATGTAGAAAGCAAAAGAAATAGTATCCAAGTTAGCTTTTGTAAATTAACGATACTACAGGAAGTAAATATAGACCCAATGGATGTATTTGAAGCAGACGGAATTGTTGATGTGCGAGGATTGCCACTATTTCTGCTTGTCTATTATAAAGTTACGTGACTTTCTCTCTGGAATTTACAATAAGTAGTGGAGCTCTTGTATTCTACGCAAACAATCTACTCCAGAATTCATATGACACATAAATATTGAGATTACATAACTGAGTTTTTAGAAACAGATCTGTGTGCTCTCTAAAGGCATTTGTCTACGAAACTAGCATTTCATTAATATTCAGGATCTTCCAATGATACAACAAGAAAATTTACAAGAAGGTCTACTACTCCAGACTAGCCTTTACTTGGAACACTTATTAAAAATTGTTTTCTCAAAAATTGCTCTAATGATATTCTGAAAGCACCACATGTTTAAAATATTTTATAAAAATTTGTAACAAATATCTTGCATTTTATGAGAATATTTTCTGAAATCTTCATTCCAGATGGCTTTTGTATAACTAATAAGCCATAAGAGGTAATACCTTACAGCACAAAGAAAATGTAAATCTCCTTAAAATACACATTTTATGGCCCAAGTTTGACCCCAGGCGACCGCAAAGTGAGATTTGTGGTGGATAACACTGGTGTTGGTTTTCTCCGGGATTTCCGGTTTACCCCGCCATCTCATTCCACCGGTGCTCCATCTTCATTTCGTACATCATCAGTGCATCGCCTGCGGTGTCGCATTTAGTAAAGATGGGCGTTAAACACTACACACTGTTTATATCTTAACTTTTATGTGGTGTTAACAATTTCCGGGACATTCACTGTCATCTTCGCAAGGTACTGGATTAAGAAAAGCAAATGATTTTCGTAGCTGTAGGTTATTAGCTTTTTATTTTATTCACTTTCATTTAAAAATGCCATTCTGAATAAGGTAAGGACTGATTCCAATTTTAAACGTGCATACCTCGGTCGGTAGTGAAACTCTGAACCTCTGAATTGAGAAGACAAAATGGTGACATGTTTCAAATAGTATTAGATTTTTTTTATGTAACCTTATCTCAAAAAGCTATCGGTGCCATTTTACGGTAGTCATCATCTACATTAAATCTAAATGTCTTTTCATTGTTTTAAATTACTACTCCAAGTACTATCCGATTCACTCATAAAATGCGCGCATTAATGACCATTTTTCAGATGAAAGTAATTAATCAAGAGGAGAAAGCGTTTCCGTCAAGTTGGTACAGCCAATTTGTAAAATTCTGCTTGAGGAAGCAGTAACCGTCACGGAATGCAGCATCTTTGTTGAACCGAGTCAAGACACATAATGAGAAAGTACCTGCTTTAATTTCTACGAGAAAGCAAACAATTCTATTGTCTGAAAGCGATTCTAACACAATGAGATATAATTTAAACATTCAGTTCTTGGGTTGACTGAAAAGAAAAAGAAAACCTCAGCCACGAAGCTACAGGATGAAGTAATCGACAACGTATGTTCCTTGATGTTCTAGGTATGGCACCACTTAAAATTATAAATACAAATATACTTGAGTACCACTTAAAAATTAAAATTTAATTACAGTTTTGTTTATTTAAGGGCTTCTTACGAACTATTCATATCGAATATCTTACGTCTTTAAGCATACTCACGAACAGAAAATGTGGTCCTTTCAACCCATAGATATTTGTAATAGACACGGTTGCGCCCACTTCTGTAGCGTGGTGGTAGCATGTCTGCCTCACTTTCAAGAGGTCCCGAGTTCGAAACTCGGTCAAGGCAAATTACCTGGATAAGGCTTTTTCCAGGGTTTCCCGTTATCCTGAAAGGCGAATGTCGGGTAACTCTAAGCTCTATGGACCCTGGGCTAATTTGAGCATCACCTTACCCATTCCATTCTTCGTCCGAAATAACTTAACGTTGGAGGACGTAAATTACTAAAACAAAAAAAAAAAAAAAAAATGGACACGATTGCTATGGAGAAATGACGTAAGAAAACTTGGTCTTTAAATCAAAATAAATGATAATGAAGTAAACAAAATTCACTCTTTCCGGTAACGAGTGGCAAAATGTAAATAAATACATGGTTGATAACTACAAACCCTCCGTAACATTTTAATACCAACATCAAACATTTATAGTTTTTTAACTGCATGCAAATGAACTTACAAATAATTACAAATCGCAACACTCGTTTCCACGTTCATACTGCTGGAACTAAGTTTAGTCATCCCAAGTCTAACTATTTTTCCAGCAATTTGTATTTTATGTCTCTGAGTATTTATCATACCTATAGGATAAAATAATGTACTATACAACTGGACAAATTATCCCCTTGGGGACGCATTTAAAATTGTTGTACTCATGATTAAACCCTCTGTTTATTCACTTATATAATAAGATGCTATTTCTCTTGCGTAGGGCTTCTACATTTATCAAACACTACATTCCACTCAGCTTGTGCCATGTGTCTCTATGATTACCTTTCAAACACATAAGAAACAAAGAAGAACCAATGAGCACTTTTATCATGAGTATGAAATGAAGGATACAGAAATAACTTCCCTTAGTAAATTCTACTCTGATTCGCGTGAACAAGTAGATGACTTGCCCAATGTTAGCATCCTAAGTATCTTAGTGGTGGGAGGATAAGAAAGTACTACCTGCAGAGTTGAATTACAAAATAACTGTAATATTTATGTGAAAAGTTTCTTTTGAAGTAGAGGAGGAAAGAAATTAAAGAATTGATACTAAGTATAAATTACTTGGAAAGCTTTCATACATTTTAGTAATAACTTAAGGGATAATGATGATGGTGATGATGATGATAAGAATAATAATGATAATAATAATAATAATAATAATAATAATAATAATAATAATAATAATAATAATAATAATAATAATAATAATAATAATAATAATAATAATAATAATAATAATAATAATAATAATAATAATAATAATAATAATAATAATAATAATAATAATAATAATAATAATAATAATAATAATAATAATAATAATAATAATAATAATAATAATAATAATAATAATAATAATAATAATAATAATAATAATAATAATAATAATAATAATAATAATAATAATAATAATAATAATAATAATAATAATAATAATAATAATAATAATAATAATAATAATAATAATAATAATAATAATAATAATAACAATAATAATAACAATAATAATAATAACAATAATAATAATAACAATAATAATAATAACAATAATAATAATAACAATAATAATAATAATAATAATAATAATAATAATAATAATAATAATAATAATAATAATAATAATAATAATAATAATAATAATAATAATAATAATAATAATAATAATAATAATAATAATAATAATAATAATAATAATAATAATAATAATAATAATAATAATAATAATAATAATAATAATAATAATAATAATAATAATAATAATAATAATAATAATAATAATAATAATAATAATAATAATAATAATAATAATAATAATAATAATAATAATAATAATAATAATAATAATAATAATAATAATAATAATAATAATAATAATAATAATAATAATAATAATAATAATAATAATAATAATAATAATAATAATAATAATAATAATAATAATAATAATAATAATAATAATAATAATAATAATAATAATAATAATAATAATAATAATAATAATAATAATAATAATAATAATAATAATTTCCTTTCCTTCCTTTCCCTTCCCTCTCATTTTCTCTCCTTTCCTTTCCGTCCCTTTCCTTTCACCTCCTTTCTCCGTCCCTTCATATCCAGGAAATGTCATAATTGTGTGTGTGTGTGTGTGTGTGTGTGTGTGTGTGTGTGTGTGTGTGTGTGTGTGTGTGTGTGTGTCACAGTATACACAATTATTGCGGGATATTCCAAACGGCTGGATTCTCTTGGGTGACAAATCGCGTCCGCCTTTGGCAAATATATGTGGGACGTTGAACGTGATGTCACCCCCAGAATGTTTGGCTAATGAAACACGACGTAGCGGATTGTCATTTCGTAATATGCGATGAGCTCACTATTTATGATGGTCATTGTTGCTTTCATCTGCAGAGGCATCTCTGGGTGTCGTAGGATTCATGTAGTGCTGAATGAGTGTGAAGAATAATAGTGTTATAAAGCTTGTGATTTTTTAGATACCTGGTTACAGCACACATTTATAATATATGTACATTATGGAAGCTTATTGACGATCTATATGTATCTACACAACCTACTTCACTGTTAAAAGTTCATTTCAAAATCATTAGACATCAAGGACATTTGATTCCGAAAAAATATTTATTAAATATTATTATTATTTTCTCTTTACAGTTTTCGATTAGCCAGATCTGTCCACTTGTAATCTTAAGATATCTATGGTTGCGAAAATTTAACAGCTACTAATAGAATACAGCCTAGTAGGGTTTTATAGTTAATAAATAAGATACCTGCAGTACTTTCAGTATCTCTACAGTTAAATTTTGGTGCCATTAGATTCACTTATTTGGTTAGTCATTAGACATCTTAATTTTAAACTTTATGTTTAATTAGTATATTTTAAACTATATCTTTGAATTTTATAAATATGGCCGGTTGAAATATTTTCAATAAAGTTATTACAAACATGTTCCTTTAATCAAAATATGAATTTGTGTATTATCAGAAAACTAAAAATGGACAAAAAGACTAATGTTAGAAAAGTATTTTAGTTAATTGACGGAAATTAATCATTTCTTCATACTAGCCGTATATAGGCTAATGTTTTTGATAGAGTCAACATGAAAAATTCAATGCCACGGCCGGGATTTGAACCACTGATCTCCTGGTTTTCCTCCAGTCGCTCTAACACATTGAGCTACCATGGCCAACGTGCCATCCTGACATTAAATTCTCCATTTGACTCGTATATTTCCCCGGTAGACCACTATGGGTTCTCGCATCCGAGATACACCGTTTGTGGCGACTTTCTATCGTAAGAACTTGAGTCCCAGGTCAAATGGAGAATTTAATGTAATGACGGCAAGTTGGCCATGGTAGCTCAATGTGTTAAAGCAACTGGACGGATACCAGGAGATCCGTGATTCAAATCCCGGCCGTGGCATTGAATTTTTCATGATGACTCTATCTATCAAATACCTTAGCCTATATACGGCTAGTGAGCAGAAATGATTAATTTCCATCAATTAACTAAAATAATAACAGTTAAATGATGAAGCCTGGGACTGAAGTACTTACGATAGTAAGTCGCCACAAATAGGGTATCTGGGATGCGGGAACCCTTAGTGGTCTACCGGGGAAATATACCGGTCAAATGGAGAATTTAATGTCATGACGGCAAGTTAGCCATGGTAGCTCAATGTGTTAGAACAACTGAAAGAAACCAGGAGATCCGTGGTTCAAATCCCGGCCGTGGCATTGAATTTTTCATGTTAACTCTATCTATCAGAAAAGTATGTTTAATTTTTTAAATAATCTTATTTTCTATATTTATGATCAGTGTTTTTTAAAAGTATGTATTGGTGTGTAAGAATGAAAATAATTATAACTGCATGTAAAGTTTACAATTTTTATTTTACCAACTTATCACTGCAACATAGATTAACCGCTCATAAATACAATAATTTGATGGGCATTTATTGCATTTTTGCAGTTTCTAAATGTAAATTTAGAATATCTAACACATAACTTTAAAATAACTATATAATTTGGAGAGAATTTAGTTGAACCACTGTTTGCACCATATATCCAAAACTTTTAGTGGACTCACCATGTTTTTCAGACTAGCTTAAACCTCATACGGAAACATTAAATTCGTCCACTAAAACCATATTTTGTGTACTTTATGTATGAACATCTATTTCTCTAACTCTAATAGCCTATAACTCCACAATTATTTAATGTTCAGGCTCCCCTTAAAAATATTTTAGTAGTTTATCTGCATTTAGGTCACCAATCCTGAAAATGTCAAAAATACCCTTGCATACATTGTCTGCATAGCTGATTGAACATTCTGAACATCTGATGGTCATATTAGAAGCCTGCTGACACCGAAACTTTACTGGCTTACACTCGTTTGTACTAATTACCGGTTAACATAATGATGATGGCCATTTCTGCAAAATATATAAAAGTCGAGAGACGGAGTAAAGATTTAAAGAGCTGTGATGGTGTTAAGGAATGAAACAATGTTTACGGAACTCTCGTTAAGGACTTTCTCATTATTTTTATGCCTGAATTTGGAAGGAAGAAGCACTCTTTGGGAACCATTTTCTCAACCAGTTTAAGTTAAGGCCAATCACTGCCTCCTTCTGTTATTCAAGCACTTACATCATAACTTAGATTGACTGACTTTAGGATAGCTTACACCTGACTGAAACTAAATTATACACTTTTATTCATCAGTTTCCGTAACTGTACCTAAAACAAACATTGAGATATCTTAATCATTATTGACTATGTCCTGTAAATATTGGGCAACCATTAAAATGATTAGTCAATGACGATTTATTTGTTATTTATTCTTGTATTTAATATAAAGTAAATTACAATATCCCGATACCAGTGCGCCAATTTCTCCGCTAGGGGACATGGTTCGGCGAGCACTCAGCCTCGTTGGGTTCTTGAGGAGCCAATTGAGGAGCTACTTGGCGGCCCCTTGTTGCTTAGACTGCACATATTGGTCGGGAGGATCCTGAATGCTACCCACGTCCCATCCTCCAGTACTACACTCAACTCATGATGTTTGTAATGAGCAGAAGCGGAGAACGAAATGGGTTACTTGGTTAGTTTAACGATAAAACCAACGATGAAAACACATAAATGTTTATTAAATTGTACAATCTATTTTTCTGGAAAGTACGATTGTAGTATTGCAAGAACTTTATGGAGGTTTGGAAGAAAATTAATGTACGGTATTACTATACAAAGCCGTATGAAAGCATTGCGCCAATGACCCACCGTTTCTCACAGATAGCAAAAAGTGGGAAACAATATGAATAGCTACACTTTGGATTTAATATAAAACTGTTGAAAACTATTTCTATCTGAGTAAATCTAATACTTCTGAGCATCATACGAATTTCTGCTTCTGAAATATTGATGCGGATACTGTATTCTAGTTGGTAAAGCGCATTGAAATTTGTTCCAGAAAGTTTTTCTTTAAGCATCACCCACAGATTCACGTAGATTAAAAACTGAAGAGCGAGTGTGCAAGCTGCTAATTATTGTCATCAAAAACAAGTTTCAGCAACTTTTAAATATTTTTACTTGACATCTCCTATGCTCTCTAAATTTTCCTCCGGTTAGATCTCTTGCACGCGTTTATTTTATTCAACATAAACCTAGTAGCTTGTATGTTTATACAAAGCCGTAAATTGATAATTTATTAGCATGGTGGCCAAGATAAATTCAAATTTTTATCTTAAAAATCTAATTTCTGCCGCCTGTAATCTGTTTTCATCTTTGCTTGTCAATGTTCAAGTTTAACTACTATATAGACCTATTGGAACTGCCACGGCTTTATAGAATTCCATCATAGTATCTTTCCTTACTTTATTTTTTAATGTTCTGTTAATTGTTCCACATTTAAAATAACTTTTAAAAATAAAGTTCTTTAATTTTTCCAGTCACACAACCGATAAATAGAAGACGCCAGTTATGGATATCGTAAAAAAGAGCAGAAATTACCGAAAGAAGGAGAATTACAAGAGAGCCTGAGGACATATATGGAGAGTATCAGAGCGGACAGACACAACTCATTATGCAGGAGAGGAAAGATGACAATCCGTCTGGAACTGACGAAACAGCTCCATCTACTGATGTCAGTCCCTTTATGACATGGATACCAGTAAGAGGAAGCTTTGGATACCACTTGTAGAAGAGGAAATTTTAAAATTATAGGAAACAGTCTTTCGTAGCTTGTTATAAGAATTGAAGCTGTAGTGGCAATGTAGATTTGATTCATATTGTTGGTGTATAAGTAAAGTAGAAGAAATACTGTTTTAGATGTATAAGATGGATATATTTGTAGGGTTACTGGTATCCAGTAATCTGTAGGTTTAGTTAGTTCGTTGAGGTAGCAAGTAGATTATATCTTCAAAATTTGTATAAAAAAAAAAAAGTTAAAAATGAAGTTTGCATAAAGGCCTGGTATAGATTCCAGAAACCGGGCTATTGGATATGGAGATATCATTTTATTTTTTATTGTTATACGAGGGGGGACCCAAAAGAAGCCGGATTATTGTCATAACAACATTATTGATGAAACTTTTTACAAAATTACACCTTCAAAATACTCTCCATTAAATGCGATGCACTTTTCAAGTCTCTTTATCCACTTTTGGAAGCATGTTTGGAACTCTTCAAGTTTGATATTGTCCAGTGCCCTTTGCTGTTTTAACCCCTTTTAGCGTTTCTTTCTTCATTCGTGGAAATAGGAAAAAGTCGCACCGGACTAGGTCCGGGGAATACGGAGCGTGGGGAACGACAAAGCACCTCTGAGATGCCAAATAGTGGGTCACTCGTAAGACCGTGTGTGCTGGGGCGTTGTCATGATGCAGAAACCAGTCACCTGATCGACAAAGTTCCGGGCGTTTCCTTCTCACATCCTCTTACTGACGCCTTAAAATATCCAAGTAAAAGTGCTGGTTAACAGTCTGGCCAGGGGGTACGAATTCCCGATGCACAATTCCACGAACATCAACAAAGACAATGATCATCGTCTTCACATTTGACCTCACTTGCCTTGCCTTGCTTTTTTTGGGGGGGGGGGGAGTGTTGGGAGTCCTCCACTGGCTTGACACTTGCTTGATTTCTGGGTCATATCCGTAACACCAACTCTCATCCCCTGTAATGACTTTGTTCAAGATGTTTGGAGCACGTGCAATCTCCTTTTTCAAGTCCTGACACACATTCATGCGGATGGTTTTGTGCTCCTGTGTGAGAAGGCGCGGAAGAAATTTAGCAGCAATCCTCCCTCATAATCCGCTGACATGAGCTCCAACTGATTCCTGTCGCTGCTGGAATTTGGTCGTTTGTTTGGCGACGATCCTCGTTGATGTTTTGGTGGACCTTTTCAATGTTCTCATTTCGCGATGTTGAAGGGCGTCCAGAACGAGCTTGGTCTTCAACACACATCTCACCACGTTTAAAGCGCCCAAACCACTCGAAAACCTGTGTGCGGCTCATAGCGTCCTCCTGGAAAGCTTCCTTAAGCATTTGGTGTGTCTCCGTTGCAGTTTTCTTTTAAGCAGGAAACAAAATTTCACACACACCCTTTTTCTTTTAAAGTTTCCGTACGACTTCGTAGAGGTAACCCGCCAATAGTCAGAAAAACACAATACCACACTTGCACGTTCAGCTCTACATGACGCCGTCTGCACAGCTGTTTAATGAAGGTCTCTACTAACACCATCTAGCGTGTGGCAGCGCCCTTGGAGTCCGGTTTCTTTTGGGTCCCACCTCTTATATATTTTGGGAAAATATTCAACTTTAGTTCCAATATCTGCTTTTTTAGTGTATGATACTGGAAAGCTTAAACATTTAAATGTATTTACTTGTTAAATTATTTTAGTGTCTGATATAAGTTTACATCTTAACAGAGGAGTTCCTTAAACAGTCATGGATTTATTTTTATTTCCTTTTTTTTATTTTGAGTTGTAAAAATTGCAATTAAGAATTACTTTATGTAGCTCATACTGCTCTTTGTAGTGTACCTTAATTGTCAGAAATGATACTTGGTCATCCGCATATAGGAGTTTTATTACAAAATGCTCTTATTAATATCAGAAGTTATACAAGTATTTAAAATATTTAGACACTGAGTTGTTTCATTGAGTTGTCTAAATATACATTAAATAAAGTGTGTGATTTACAACACCATTGTCTCACCCGGTATTAATACCTACTGTCTTAAAATTTCCATTTTTACACATATATTTGTACCCTTATAGATCTATTTAAATATTTCAATAATGTGGTTTGATATTCCTCTGATAATCATTATCTCCATAATTCGTTTACGTTTTTATTTTATCAAAATCCTTTATAAGTATATAAATATTATATTGTCACCACCTGGCCATGGATGGAACTTTTTTTATAATTATTTATTGATCGATCAGCAGTACAATGCTTTACAGATCAGAGTGAAAAAAAGATAACAGAGCAATACATTAAAGGACAATAACACTCAGGGGTAGGCTAACAGGCCGCCCCCTAACTACATTAAGTTAGAACTCCAATAACAATCTCTGAGATATCATGTCAATATTGAAGATGTAAGACAGACATCAAGCACTAGAATCACTCGAATCAGATGTATCACTCAGAAGCAGGTCCTGTTGTAGTCTCTTCTTCAAGCGTGAGGGCTGGCGCGTGCGGACGCCGATGTTATAATGCACAGCTCCTGGAACTTCTTGCAGCGTGGAAAGGAAACGACGGGCGATCCTGCGAATGTAGTCGTGAAGAGGTAACAGTCCTAGTTCGTGATGGAGCTGCTGATAACGGATTAACCATGGAGCGTTGGTAGCGATGATGGATGGAACTAGATTAAGGTTGTCCACCACTTGTACAGGTCGGACTAAAGGAGAACCACTCAGAGTGTGTGTGGTGCTTTAGGGCCCATCGCAACGAGGTTATTTGGGCACCACTCAGATGGTAACTCGTGCTTAACAGGGGATTTTCTGTTATTTTGCTATAAATAATAGATTACACTATTACACTAAAACTACGATTAACTTAATAAAAGATTTACTTACACTAAATAATTACCGCATACCTGACACAAAAAGACAATCAGTTCATCCTCACACACACACACACACGCGCGCGCCACCAGTGGGTGATGCCGCACACGTGACGTCACAAACTACCACAGTAAACAAATCAGGCCTTAGTGTGACAATATAAGTAGGGCAACTAAACTCTCTTCCTTTCTCTATTATTTGTTTAATTTTGAGAATATTATTCATGTAGGACCTTCCTATCTGAAATCCTGTTTCAACTATGTTACGGAGCCTTTGATTTAATATTTTTCGTATAACTTGCTCGTACTATTTAACAAGCTAATTCCTTTATAATTTTCCTGCTTGGTTCTATCACCTTCTTTAAATATGGGCACAATTGGTGAAGTTTTTCATTCTTCAAGTATTTCTTTTGTTGTCAGCATTGATTTCAAATACCTAATAGCCTATATTCCATTCCTCCAGGTATTTCAGTAATGTATCTATTTCATTTGATCCCTAACCTTTCTTGTTTTGGAATTGTAGCAAACCTACAAATATTAGATTGAGACATGTGGCTTCAACATTGCAGAGATGTATGGATTAACGATCCACATTAAGAAGAAATAATACGAGAACTATCTGAGAGTACATTTAAAATTCCTTTGAAACCTCTACATCGAGCTTTTGGGTAAAACGTAATATTACTTCTATCTATTAGGTTGTACATATATAGAAGAAGTAAACGATGAGTGTAGCACAACGGACCTAATATTGGATTTTGCAATATTTTACAGTTTTAACGCACAATTCTGTTTTATGTTGTGTAAAATAATCGCTCACTGGTGTGCATCGTGTTATTCTTGTTTCCTTGACTATGATGTAAGGTACTTTTGTGGCTAGTAGTTGTGTATAGTAAGAGCCAAACCATGCCAAGCCATGTCAGACAAAAATCGTACAACCACCGTATTGTACTGGCTACTACAGTATAGAAGAAGTATTGAAAAAAAAAAAAAAAAAAAAAAAAAAACTTTGAGACCAGGATTTTAGCGGAAACAAATGTTTTGAGTATTCCTGAATCCAAAAAGAGGTATTTTTATTTCTCTGCAACATAGAGCAAGTAGTACTTTATTATTTTATTAACGTCCCTCAGTGTTAAATCTTAGCGGACGATGAATGAAATAGGTGAAGTTATGTTTATATAAGGCCGGTGTTACGACACATTCATATTTCAAGATAAAGGAAAACATCAGCCATCTGCACTACCAAGGCGGGCAAACGTAATATTTTAGTCCAAACATTTTATAACAATATTTGACCAAAGTATGGGTTTTGAGATCCATAATCTCAAGAAGAACATATTTAATAAAAAGTACTATGTGTGAATGTGTGCTTGGACATGCATCTGTCTACCCATCTGTAAACAGCATAACTTAAAAACGAAAAATCGATTAAAAACGAAACGTTGTATTAAAGCTCAGTGCCTCCAAAGATTAAACATAAAGATTTTTAAAAAAGTTTTCCACATAAAGTACTATAATTATGGAAAAAAATATTTTTAAACTCCGATTTTATCAATAATGGCTCAACCATTTTGATTAAAATATCATATGTTTAAAATTTTCTTATTATAGATTAAATGCACATTTTATTTCCTAGGAAAAAATTTTCAAGTCTTCTTCCTTCTGGAGGACCTTGGCATCAATGGTAAACTATGAGATATAAACAAAATAATTTCTTGTTCAAACGGACATAAACATTATCAGGATATTCCTTTTTTTTTTTTTTTTTTGGTTTAAATTTTACAATTCGTGTCTGTTCTCAAATAGGAAGTTTGTATACTCTTTTAATATCCTGGTCGTGTAATGAGAATGGAATCTAGTTCTTAAGAGATCTACCTTATTGCTGACACCAACTCTGTTCTTCCATTCTCATTGTGCCTACAAGGAATTGTGTAGATAAAATCATATATACAGACGTACATGTCGATTAACGTAAATCAGATAATAGAATAAGCGTCATTGACCACATTTTGTACAGGAGTAAAGAGAGATCATATAAATATAACAACAGATGTTTAGAAAAAAAAATGTATGAGTGTGTGGGTAATCGTTTGTATGCGTCTCTCGCTAACATTGTAACTCAAAAACCAAAAGTTAGTATCTTCCACGAATGCCATCGAAGCGCTACAAAGAATGCAAAAAAGAAAGAAAAATGTAGGAAAGAGAAAAAGAAAGGTGAAGGAAAGAAATAAGGAAAGAGAGAAAGAGAGAAACAAAAAATGAAAGAAGGGGTAGAAAGAGAGAAAGAGAAACAAGAAAGAGAGATAAAGAAAGCAAGGATGGAAGGAGAGAAGGAGGGAAGAAAGAACGGAAGGAAAGAGGAAGGAAGGGAGGGTGGAAGGGAGAGAGAGAGGGGGAGAGAAGGAGGGAGGAGCAAGTGAAGGAAGGAGGGAAGGGAATCTGCTTATACCAAATGTATTATAGATGGTACAGTCTTAGATAACTTTTTTGTTGCTTTACCAAAAATATTTTTGCAGTTTTGAGCAGAAGTTAGGATATGTTTAAGATATATTCATGACAATTCAAAGGTATATCCTAAATTTCTGTGGCAGCCTCCCAAACACTCTTCATTCTGAGTTACTGTTACATAACAGGAGAACTGCAAGACACAGAATCTTCCAGCACAAAAGCAGAAGAATAGATATAGATTTTAAATCAGACTGTATAGATCAAATTAAAAATTTACGAAGTTAATAACTTTTCAGATTCTTATTATAGGTTTCGATTCTTTCTGGTCATCACTCGTCACATTGTGTCCAGCTCTGAAAAGATTTGACTATAGCTTAAATAATAGGAAACTAGGCGTTAAAAATAATTTGTTTAGAGTAGAGAAAGTCATATGAGTAAACCACTCAGGGTTTTGTTTTTCTGTTTTGGGGGTTGGGGAGTGCTGTTCCGCCTATAAGTTTTGTACGGTAGTGTCCTCTGCATATAGTACATAATTTGGCCTTATATAGACTGTCAATTAGTTTTTATTATATATTATCACACATATCCTTACTGCAATGTAATCTGACGGTTCCACAGGTAACAAAGAGGTGTTAATACCTCTTGGGGATCAATCGTGGTGCCCTTCGATTAGAGGGCGTAAAGCGGTGGGAAAGTTCGAGCCAGGTAACCTGACCCGACAGGTGCTATTAACCACTCACATTAAAACTACGGATGTGTAGTTAGTCGACATTAAAATAAATTAATACATAATTGGAGATTCAGGGGTGCACAAATACTGGTGAGGTGTCTTAACTGCTACTTATTATCTGTGTACATTAGCTGCACAAATGAATACAACATCGATCCCTGAATAGTTCTTCACTTAATATTTAGCCACTGGCATAACTTGGGGGAAGGTTGAAGGGAATGAGCGTTACACCTAAATTTACTTTTAACATTTTAGTTACTTTGTGTAAAATGCAACAGTGTATTTAATATTTAAATTAGTAGAAAATGGGTTTATCAATAAATTTTAGCGTATTTTTAAGCAAAAATCTTGTGTGCAAAATAAAAAATTGGCAATGTATTTTAGGTTAATTAATGGAGAATTTTGTTCTACAAAATTGTGTGTTTATTTATCATGTATGGTTATATACTGCTAGTTCCTTTCAGGTCAGTAAGAAGTCTGGTACTGCGTTCTACAGGAATAGAAACTTGCTTGCTCTATCTCACTTCCTACTTAACTTCAAACTAGTTACCGTAAAAGCTCCGTCCAAATTCTTACTTATGGTTAAACCCTATTGAGCGATTGTACGCAGCAAAATCATTCAAGCAGACCACAGCCTGCCAGCAGCCACGGAAGGACGGACGGATGTCAATAAGATTATCAAATCGACAACAACAGCATTTTCCACATATGCTTTTGCGTTTAATTGAAGAGCCAAAGCCACAGAAACTGCACGGGAGCGCACAATCTAGCACTCCATTCTATTCCATTCTGATGCCACAGATTTCACTGCAAATAAATGTTGTAAGGTTCACTCCTTCCAAGAGGAAATTTTAAAAACAAAATCCGCGTCAAATATTTAATATCTGATTCATATTACGTACCCAAATTCAATATTTAATTTCAATATTTTTACATGATATAATATTAAGATTTTCAAGAAATCCTCGCTCCACACTTTGGACACTTTATATGGGAAATGTTTGACATATCTTATATGACTATGAACTGTTCTAACAATTTTGAGTTATTTAATATTTTGACATGATAAGCAAAAGGTGTAAGTTACATTTTATGGGATACCCTATAAGCGTTCTTATATTTGATGGAATTTTCCAGTTGTTTATATAAATAGCCAGTCCTGACAGATAAATAAGAAAATTCAGAGCACATTAGAACTCACCATTTATATCAAATATGCTTATTCGTCTACGTTAGACATTTTCGAAATACATGATCCGTATTCCAAGTATCGCGTAATGGACAAACTTGAAACTGTGTAATATTTGTTTGGTTCCCCTGTCCCCTTCTATTCTTGTTATCACTAATAAACATTTGAATGCGGTTGCTTAGTTGCTTAATTTGAATCAATACCTAGGTAAAGGTATATAAATTCAGAAGTAACACAGTGAGGATAGAAGATTAGGTTTTTAATTAATTATATGATATATAATAAATGATAAATCATTCTAGAAAGTAAAATATAGTGCAAGTGAGTGTGATTACAACGCAATGTGCAGTCGCGAACCTGTTCTTTTTCCATGTCGCTCATTGCAATTCACTGCGAGAGATGGCACCTGAGACAAAAGAAGCACGGGGAATATTACACATGAGATATCATTACGTGTAGTGGAAGGAGGAGCGAGAAGAAACAATTGCAGGTCAGTGGCCATGATGGGGGATTTTTGTGGTTCACATCGTTTCTTTCTCCTACTCCGTAAGAACAAAAACAACTTCCGGTGCACGACTAAGGACGGAGTGAAGTGCACCTAACACTTCTCCAGTGGTTTGTTTATTAATAGAGGCTCGCCTGCGTGATCTATTTTCTTATTCTAACAGATTTCAGTCTCCTGTCGAGGAAAACAATTTTGAAGCGTTCATTTTTGTCACCACACCAGCGACGTGATCCAATAATCTGGAACACTACGTATAGATAAAGAAATTAATTGTAAAAAGGGCAATAGGGAACGTGTATTTCTAACATAAATATTCGATACAGATAGGTATGAACACTGGATAACAAAATCTGAGCATTCGCAGTATTTTCCGTCAATGTCGTCTGTTTTTAAGTATAACTACATTGTGGGTATATACATGTGTGTGTCTGTGTGTGCAGGTTATTATTTACCTACTCAAGATACGGAATACGAGTTTAGTTAAAATATCAATGTACTTGACCTTTTTCTGAGAAAATAAAACGCTCCAATTATTCAATCATAATGGGTACGCAGTGGGGGATCTTCTAGAAGATTTCCGCTGAAAACTGGATATCAAATTTTTAACAGAGCTCAATATTTCCTCTTGCCTTACTTTAGGAGTAAGTAAACCTGATTTCAGTAAAGCGATGCATATACGAATAACAAGATGTATACCAACTTTTCCTTATCCCATGTTAAGCCCCAACTTGGGTTGGTACTTAAATGAGTGTGAATATGTTAGGTATGATGAAAGTTTCTTGCCTTCTTCTTCTCACATTTATATGCCGTCTTTAACCTCCAAGATCATATCGTCCATTTTATCTTTGGAGCAATTGTTCATCCGTAATAATGTGCATTCGATTACTAACGAATGCACTACACTGAATTTCATTTCTTTTTAGCATTAAATTAAAATACACATATACACACTGACTAAAGCAAAATCTCAATTATCCAGCCTGAAATCAAATCTGAATCTTTGGATTTGGAAGCTTTATAACTATGTAGATAACTGGATTAGTTCGGAGGAGACTCGGCACGAAAATCACTCTTCGTTTGACCCCAAATGGGGGATCCCTAGACAGCAAGGATGAAGCAAGAGGAGACACACGTCGGCCGTCCTAAGAAGCTACGACTAAGCAGAGGGCAGGGTCCCTTCACATAGACGGAAGCTTTCCCCGGCAGGTCGCGACAACGGACATCCTACTCTGCTGTGATTTGGAAACTGTCCCACCACTGTTTCACTCAGAGCATATCATCGTGCCATGCACCACTGAGACACCCGCCGACACGTTTACCCTGAAGGAGACTAAAAGATTAAAGATGATATGAAATGATATGGGAGATTAAATGGAGGGACACACACACACACACACACACATATATATATATATATAAATGCGAGGGTATCTACGATACAAGGGCAGCCTTCACAAGGAGAGACTTATCTCCCTCTCAAAACCAGGAGTTACCGAGCTGTCCCCAAAGGGCACCCAGCGCCTCCGTGGGGCTATCCATAGGGCGAAACCTAGAGACTAACATGCCCCCCCCATCTGGTCCGAAAACACAAGACGGGATGGAAGTGGACACGCTACTTACACGCGCCAACCCTAAAAGAGGAAGGCTATCGCTCAACCTCGTTGGGGCCGTCTGGTGATCTAGCACACCTTCTACTAGCTATGCTGGCTAGTACGCGGGAATATATGGCTTTCCTCAACCCCGTACGGAGACGTACCCGATCTCCCACGGGTATAGGGAACCACTGCCCCTCGAGTCCAACCCAATCCGAACAACTCCCTATCAGGGAAGGGCTCGAATGTTCGGCCCGAGGTTCCTCTAGTAACGTCAGAGATACCACGAGTGCTAAGGTTCCGCAGCGCCAATACCACCGCAGCTGAAGAAGACGGATCCCCTCCCCTACGTGGTAAATGGAGGCACAGGAAATTCGAGGATGCAATTAACCTACCCAGCATTCGCCTGGCAACCTGGGAAAACCCCGAGAAGCTCATGGGTCAGGTAGGTCGCCCATGGAAATCTAACCCGGGCCTCCCGAAACCTCCTGAGCCATCCCGCTCGGTTAATTTGGAAGTTAGTACTATCTAACTAGAAGCAGTCATTTGACGAATCTAATTTACTCTACATTGTCACTTCATAAACAAGAATTAAATTTTAACGTGCACTGTACGATTGTAACTCAAGGACATGATCAATTTTAGCTGTATCTGTAAAAGTTTCTGTTATTCTTTGAAACAAGTATGTGACTTTCTTTCTCTACCACTGCCTTACAATAGTAGAAGAGTTTTAATCCATTCAAAAATGCAATATTGAGATGTCATTTGAAGTAGTAATGCTTCTTAACTGTTCTGTATTGGCGCCTCTCAATAAGATATTTAGAAGAAAAACAATCGATGAGAGATTACGTCTATCAAAAGCATATTTAAAAAACTAAATAATTATCTTTATGAAGATATCAAACTTCATAACTGGGTTACAAGAAGACCACTCAAAATTTCAGGTTACTTAGAAATCTTTTCGTTGTTGTTCTTTTTTTAATGTGACGCGAACAGCCTTGAATAAAATAGAACTTTTTAAAGATATTCATGAATAATATATCTATCCAGCTTTTCTGTTAATAATCTGTGAAATTCTCTTCATTCTGAAAAACTGACAAATCATAAAGGATATACAAAAACTTAGAACTCACAAAACTACACTTAGTATCTTAAATAATTTTTTAGCATTAGCTCAATTACGATTTGCGAATCACTGTGTATTGATTTTTGTATCATGTGAACAAGTAAGTCCATATTGTTTAATTTAAAATTGTTTTAGTAAACAATATATTGTGACGATGTAAATGAATCGGTTGTTTCAATGCACAAGAAACTCTGTGAAGTTATGCTGGAAACATTTAGTCTATCGCTTACCTATGAGGAGTACTGTATTTTATTCAACATTTCAATGTCGCATATAGGATCTGCACTACTCTCAATGTCCCATTCCCTGTTTGTCTTTGAGTACCTGTATCTAGCAAGAATGAGAGGGAGAGAGTTGTATAAGCACTAAATTTCTTAAAATTTATATTTTAAGTGCACAAAGCGAATATTTTATTGCAATTTCTCCACGTCAAATAAACTGTTTCGTTCAATTCAATTGTCTTTGAAACTGTTCAAATTTTGATAAATTAAATGTTTGAAAAACTTTTTTGCAAGTGTGTGCGTATTTTATTTTTCACATAACGATTTAATTTGTACAGACCTCTTAAACTTTCATAGTCATTACGAGGACTTTGACTTAAGAAACAACTGGTTAGTCGGAGGTTTTTTATGATGACCTTTAGTAATTTATAACTTGAAACACTCACATCCACTCCCACATGTATATTACCTGACGTTAACCCAAGAGTTGTCGAGTTATATTTTACTCACACATTTTTGAAAACAGCGATAACTGAAAAGCTATAAATGTTATTAATCCGGTTTGTTCTCTAGCTGAGTTTATAGCCTTGAATCACATTTGTTTAGTTTTTGGATTTTCTACGTCTCAAGCTTTGGTAATAAACTGGACATAGTTAAGGTGCCACATCAGTGTGAGTATTTAACCAACATAACCAGTAACCAAGAGTGAGATATCCCCTAGAAGCAGAAGGATTACTACGACCACTGTTCAAAATAATCGGACCTCTTTTTGGTTTAATAAACCTTTTGGTATGTGTAGGGAATGTTAGAAATGGGGAAATAGGTAAAATAAGTTCATAATCCATAGAATTAATTATGTGATATACTCGTATTTCAAGGATGAGGAAATATCTCGGATAAAGTTGCTCCAACCGAGAAAGTGCTCAAAATCTCCTGAACATGAGGGCAAACACCACGGAGGTATGTACTCAGGCCATGAGAAATCTTGGTCAAAATGCCCGAAAAAGAGTATAATTTGTTTATTGTGTCAAACTTAACCAGATAATGTCCTTGCAACTGTCGAAAGAAAAAATATAGAAAACCGAGGATGGACCTTATAAATGGAAAACTTTGCAAAGACTATTTAACTTTTCAGGCAGTGACAATGCTGAAAGACCGAGCAGGATTTTAGCATACTATATTATGGTGGCAAACGACAGATTTTCTTCTTGGCAACATGAATATCAATCATAAAAATTAAGGAAATCACGAGGAGAGTCTATGTGAGTAAACAAATAACAGTGAGAGCAACCTAGGAAATTTCCTCCGCCCCAGCCGGGAAACAATTCGGGACATTTTAGCTGACAAGTTAGAATGCTGACCACTATACCACAGAGACACTTTCTCCTGAAGCACTGTATCCTATATTCCTGGGCAGTTCTTTCTCTAACAAATTAAACTTTATGAAGCGGTAGAGCCAGACTGAAAAATGCAATGCCATAGCCCGGATTTGACCACGGATCTTCTGGTCTTCGTCCAGCGCTCTAAACCATTGAGCTACTATGGTCAACGTGCCGATATGACATTAAATTCTCCAACTGACTCGTATTTTCCCGGTAAACCACTTAGGAGTTCTCATAAACACATAAGACAACTACCTTAATGGCGACTTATTATGCTGTAAGTACTTTAAGGCCCGGGCTTTATAGTTCGGACCACTATTAGGTACAATTAATGGAAATTAATTATTCTTTCACACTAGTCATGTGTAGGACGCACTATGAAAGGGTAGAGCCAGACTCAAAAACTCAATGCCATAGCCGGGAGAATTTAATGTCATGTCGCCATGTTGGCCATAGTAGCTCAATGGTTTAGAGTGGCTCGACGGAGACCAGAAGATCCGTGGTTCAAATCCCGACTATGGGATTGAATTTTTCAGTCTGGCTCTACCGTTTCATAGTGCGTCGTACACACGGCTAGTGTGAAAGAACAATTAATTTCAATTAAATTTTCATCAAACTCATTTGGTCGTATTTAAGGAACATGTTTTGGGCCACTACAGATATCGAACTACAATTTAAAAGCATCTCATGACTTACAAATGGTTATATTGTTTTAATTTACAAGCACATATATGCCATGCTATCATAGCTATCAACTTAAATCAGTTTCATTTAGTCATATCACATTTATTTTTTGTTTTTCTACCACGTACCTAGTAGATATATTAAATATTTATTTATAATAACATTTAGGTATTATGTAAATGTTCTGACCACTTGAATCGAAAAAGATGAACGTAAAGAAGTGCGGTAGTGTGACAATAATGTTCAGTAGCTGATAAAAATATAGCTGACGGTTTTTAAAAATTTTCCCTGCCCTGAACTACCATTTCATAGAAGAAGTTCTATACTTTGAATTTTTTGACGAAAATTACTTGCGAGGATGGTTTACTAAAATACCATAGGTATACCATATTTTTACTTACATAAAAATAACGTATATATCATTTTTGTGAATAGACTGTGAAATTCTTTTTTCAGTTTAAATAAGTTTTCTGAATAGCTAATAAAATATCGAAATAGACAAAAGCTACTGCAATAAAATGTGTTCTTGGTTAAAACTTACCTTTTACGTCAAATAAATGAGCCTAACAAAACAAATTTTGAAATATTTATTGTTGTGGGTTTAATTTTCCGATATCACCACTTTCTGAAGTGCTGTTGCTATTCAATGTAATGTTAGAGAAGTATCATAGAATATCAGAGGCAACATATACGACCCAATTTTTAAATATTTGATTGCCGCTTCAACTTTCTGTATTTCCTATTTGAACAAGAAATATGCAATTAATTTAATTCTTTTTATTTATGGATGTTCTTTCACTGCAGTGGTGAAGCACCACTTAATTTTACTCAGATCTCTCTCTCTCTCTCTCTCTCTCTCTCTCTCTCTCTCTCTCTCTCTCTCTCTCTCTCTCTCTCTCTCTCTCTCAGATTTTATCCGTTCTGAAGAAATTAATGTTAAGTATTTTTACAAAATTCCTTGCCCTCCCTCGGGCTTGAACTCACGACTTGGGAAACCAGAAGCTAGCATGGAGGATACTATTTCTGCAAACTTTACCCTGATTAACTTGAAATATATAGAAAAATAAATTTTGTAAGAATGTTTTGGAAATAACAAATGATAGAGGATAGAGAAAGTCGTGAGATGTTTCCGCTTCACTCCGTGGTTAGTGTTCACCGTGAGTGAGGCAGTAGTGTATTCAGATGTACTGCCATCACTGAGACCCATTCACGAGTTTGAAACAAAGGAGGTGCTAATACCTGATATGGCCGCCGCGTGGAAAGAGGTCAGTCTGGTGGTGTACCAGGAATCACCCGGGTTCCTGAAACTGAATGTTTATTTTTATCTTCTCTGATAATTTCTTACTGCTGTTGTGAATTACCGCGGTAAACATCATAAACTCGCCGACAGCACTTCGGCACCGCTTCAGAGCACCAGCCCTGGTCAGAGACGTGCCCACGAGCGAAAACTGTCATTCTGTATTGATTGAAGGGCCTTCTTACAGGACTTTATTCAATGCTACTATTAATGAATCGGCTCATAGGTCCTGATTTTTTAAGTGAAAGTTTGGAGCAGCTTCTCTGACTTTGACAACTCTAAAACACAAAAAACACGTGTCGACTTTTCTCTTGTCCTCCTGACGTTGCATATTATTGGCCTGAAAATAACAAACAGTATAAAAGCGTGTAAAAACTAAACACAGAGTTTTATAGTGCATATAGTTCTCTATTGAATATCAAAAATGAATTGCCAAAACTTTTTATTTTCCACACAAAACTTCCACTTTAAGGAAGAAACCACCAGAACTTATTGGCCATCCATTAGAGACGTGTCGTTGTTCTCTTTTGTGTACCATTTCCTCTATGTGGCAAACATGCCAATTATAGCAATAACATATTTCCTATACCAATTACATATTATTGGTATTAGAAGCCAATTCGAGAGAAGTTGAAACATTTTGACCTCTTCATTTCTCTAAGCGACAAAGATCCATAAAGCTATCCACATTATTAAATATAGAATAACTAATATATGAGCTACTATGGCCAACGTGCTGTATTGACATTAAATTATCCACCTGACTCTTATTTTTCCCGGTAAACCACTGGGAACACTCACAAACACACGAGACAACTACCTTAATGGCGACTTACTATGCTGGATGTACTTTAAGGCCCGGGCTTTATAGTTCGGACCACTACTAGGTACAATTAATGGAAAATTATTTGTTATTTCACACTAGCCGCGTGTAGGACGCACTATGAAAGGGTAGAGCCAGACTGAAAAATTCAGTGCCATAGCCGGGAGAATTTTTCATGTTTGCATGTTGGCCATAGTAGCTCAATGGTTTAGAGCGGCTCGACGGCAACCAGAAGATCCATGGTTCAAATCCCAGCTATGGCATTGAACTTTTCAGTCTAGATCTACCGTTTCATAGTGCGTCCTACACACGGCTAGTATGAAAGGACAATTAATTTCCAACTAGGATATCAATTTATAATTATTTATCATAATCAATGTGCTGCGAATAGCATACAGCAGCTGCTCTCTTTTCTTTCAGGAAGGGAATGCATAGGTGTGGTGTTTTGCTTATTGGTTCAAGAGGTTCAATCTGTTCAAGCTAATTCTAAGATTAGTTAAAAATGTCAGTTAAGAATACTGAATTATTCAGGGTTTATTTCCTAATGCTAAGAGTGCACAAAATATTGTATCCAACTGATATATTAATGTGACACTCGTGCAATAATTATGAAGAAGCTTATTGTATAAGTTAATATTACGCACTGCTTGTACTATAAACACGTCGTAATTGGTTCAAAATCATGTATATTTGCGTCTCTCAAATGTGGAGATCATAATCATTGCTTAACAACAGCAATTACAATCTATACCACTCGAATTCCTTTCTTAATCCGCAACATCATAGTCTTCAGTGATACAACCATTGTCTTACAGTTATTGTCTATTGCATCTAAGGTGATGGACATTCTTCCCGAATATTAATTTACATTACTTTAAGTTTTTTTTATACAACCCTTCCTTTCTTGTTTGGTTCAATGAAACCTAGTAGAAAAGATATTTATTTTAAAGGCGTTGAACTACTGGCATATTTAAGGTATTCAGTAAAAAAGTTAATTACAACCGTATTTGTTTTACTCTTATACACCCACAAACTGTGTCATAAGCTCTCTTATATAGTTATTTAGATTTCTGATCAATTAATTGTGTTTCAGCTTCTGCAGTTTCCTTCAAGGTTTCTAAAGAAAATCTCCTCTTTCAATCGAATTTGTATTCCCTTTATTATTTTCTTAGTAGACAAACAAAATACGCTTTCCACTGTAAACAGGTAAACAAGCTCTTGTATTTCACTCAGAAAATGTTACTTTATTGTTTTAAACTTGATAACAGTTTTTATGTAATATATTTAATAGAATTAGGAAAACCCAAAGAAAAGGCATAATAATTAAAAAAGTTTTAAAATTGTGGTATAAATTTTTGATAAAATATAATGATGAAATCCTAAAGATATGTATAAATCAACAAAAGAAAATGAGAAGTAGAAAAACTTGGTGGTCAGAGGTGGAAAAGACTGTGGAAGAAATAGAAACGGGCGATTTATGGAGACTAGAAAATAGGAATGTAGGAGATTTTTGGAAGATAGAACTAAAGTGTAGGATATATGAATATAAGAAATATGGGGAGGTTTAGAAAACAGAATATCATTAAAATGTTATAGGTTAATAAATAGAGAATGGGAAAGAGAAAGATATACTGGACCAATGTGAGAGGTAGGAAAGGGAAGGAATGGCTTGGATTAGAACAGGATCAATGTTCTTAAGGGAACTAAAAAGTAGCGGAACAGAATTATGTGAATTATGTGGAGAAACAGAAAGCACAGTTCATATTCTGACACAGTGCAAAGAGCTAGCAGCATGGAGATAAGAAGTATGGAAGAGGAAATGGGAGAAAGTGCAAAGCGAACTGATAGCCATAAAAATAGTTACACTGAAAAAATGAAAGTAGAAATAGAAATACAGTGAACCTATTTTGGAAGGCTAGAGAGAAGTCGTTGAGAAAAGTAAAGAGGGGAAAAGAAAATATGCTGGGAGAACAAGAGGAAAGAGTAAACTAGGACAGAAGATGGAAGAGTGACTATGTTACTCAGCAAGAATAAAAGACCTGAGAGCCAAGGAGGCTGAGCTAGTAAGGTTAAAAAGGAAAACGGCACCAAAATTTATACAATTAGACTAATGAATATGTATCTAATGTAGATAAAATATTGTAAATAGTAATTTTATAAATAAATTCAATTCAATATAATTTGTTTATTTTACTAAGTAGTTGTATGCAACAGGTAGATATATATTCGTTCTGTGCTACTAGTGAATGTAAGGGTCCAGTGTTTTGTATAGGTAAATAATAAGTAATTGCTAATAACTTTATTTATCATTCACGCACCTGCCATAAGTATGATGTTTTAATCATAATTGTAACATGCAATTTTAGAGATGAATAGCAGAATATGGCAGTTAAGTGGGAGTAATTTATTGAAAATTGCACCCTATGAAGGTAATACGCTGTTCGATTTTTAATTATACTGTTCACATTGTTTCAGAGATCCAAACAATTAAAGATGTGGTCGCCTGCTGGAGTAGAGTTCATACTTACCCCGTTTCCATCCAGAACAAATCGATTTATATCTAATATTAGCCAGAGTTATCAGAATGTCTTTCTCACTTGGTGTAAACCACGATGACTACAGTGAAAACTTCAGTTGTGATGTCAGTCTAATTTATAAACTGGACTACACATTCAAACCCTTATTTACAGAGTGCATTGCTGTAATGCCGAACAGGAAGTACCCGTATTCCACACGCTGTATGGATCTAATTGAGTCCTAGTAAACAAATAAGGAAGAGCATTTAATGTTTGAGTAAATAGTTTGAACCCAAAATCTAGGTCACAAGCCGTCTCATTTCTTTTTCCAGCTGGAGGGTAATGACCATGTTCGTAGTCTGCATAAAGCAATCAATACAGTTTGGATTGCTGGGCTCTAAAAGTGTAGAGTGCTGTTTGTACTTAAAATTCCATAGCTTTCACAATCAACTAATATTATTTTTTTCGAAACGCTCATACTTTCCCCTTTTTACTCAGGAGGTTCTCACAGAGATCCTTGGATAATTCTAGAGCTTGTTCTTAAAGTTCTCAGTTCCATAACCTTGAACCACATACGGTTAATAGTGGTAGTACATATACATTTAAGAATTTAAAACATTAGGTGTGTCACATGTTTAAACTTTTCTATCTAGTGCATGCTAACAACATAAAGGTTTATAGAAATGGTTTCATTATAACTTTTGTTGTAAAAACAAGCTCAATACAGGAGGCTGAAGCGGTAGTTACTTGTTTTAAACTTGTGTTCATACGTGCTAGGTTTAAAAGCCATTTACTTCAATCAATGCACCAGAAAAGTGAATGTTTACAACACTTAAAATATTTAAAGTGTTGAAAAATAAAATCCAATAATAATATGTATCTTGAAAATGACTGATACCAAAAATAAAGGCAGTTAAAACGAATTGCACTTTATAAAGATCTATAGGTATTGTGTCATAAATTTTAGTCGATATCTTATGATTAGGTACCAGTAATATAAAATTATACCAAACTGATTTCAAATAAATTGGTACTAACAGACCATCAACATAAAATTCAGAATATACACTTCATTTGTTATGTAATTCACTTTATTTGAGCGCAAAAGTGCGCTAAACTTTGTTCAGAGGTTTCTTTAGCAGACGAGGTTATTCTACGTGCGGTATATCTAAGGAAACACTGGTTTTACTTTCTCTCCTCAATTTGGAAACCTTATATTCATCATACCATAGTTGTAAGCGTTTAACATTACGAAATAGGCAGTGTGGGCCGTTAGTCCATTTTGTCTCTGAGCAATAAAATGAAATCGTAAGGTGAATTCGATGCTTTGGAAGGACAGAGTTCAGGTTTTATGATGCTTCTTTTCTCTTTTTGCCCCTGTGTATGTGTCTTGACTAGCTGTGAAAACCTCAGCTTGTTTCTAAATGGTCTTATCGATATCTTAACCACCAGATACAAGAACTTCAACTTCATAACACTTCTGGGAAGCTGCAACCTGGAGAACTTTTAACGGTTAAGGAGTAAATTGTTACTTTTGACTTATACTTCAAAATCAGTTTTACGGCCTATCATTGGGATGGCAATTGGATACTAACTCGAACATTAATGGTGTTAAAATGCTTCCTGGAGTCATCTGCATTTTGAAGGTCTTAAAGCGGTCCGCATTGCTTCCTACGTGAACACAGTAAAGTTTTGAGGAAAGAATTGGTGTGATATTATTCACAAGACTCTCTCTACTCACGGCAAATTCACGTTTATTTATTACAAAAGGTGATTATTCTGTTCTTGCTATATTATTGCAGAAATGTTTTACACTGGAGAGGTTTCGACAGGCGAAAATGACATTCAAATGCTTATTGGTGCCAACAAGCTCTCATGACGGAAAGAAGGAACGAAATGCAACAATTAGAAAGCTCTAAGCATTTCCGTTGCGTGGCGCTTAAGAAATGTACAACTGATACATGGAATACTTCGAAAACGGCTAAAGCCACGAAAACTGATGTAACAAATCTTTTCGTTTCACCGAGCTCTGCAATTTCATTGTAGCACCATATTTCGGATAGGGGCCTAATTTCGGATGGTAGATTTTCTGCTCCGTGAGCTACTGCACTCCCTCGGAAATATGTGAACAAGTAGGAGGAAGTACCAGGTGAACACAGTGAACATGTGGCCATTATGCAGTTAGTTGCGGTTAAGTAGTATTCGTAAGTTGTTTTGTTCACGATCAGAGTGTTAAAAGACCACTTTTCAGTTCGATTTCTTGATATTAAGGGAAGGTCCTAAATCACGTAATTATGGCCTGTAATATGTTAGTATATGATAGTTTTATTATATGCATTAACATTTGAAATTAATTATATCTTGTTAAGCTGTTGTTTATCCAATATGGCACAATTCTTAATTTCGGATACCACAGGGTATCGTAATTTGGGATATCTGAAATTAGGAATGAACAATGTTTTACCGATCTAAAAGACCATTTGTTCATCAGATGGCACCAGGGCGCAGAAGGAGGTGGTCAGATGAAGCAATGCGAGAAGCAGTAAAGGCCGTCAAGGAGAAGAAAATGGGATTTTTAAAAGCTTCCAAATGGTATGGCGTACTTTGCTCCACACTAGAGAATTATGTAAACCACAAACAGAAAAATATTGACAGTTCATCGATTACAAAATTCGGAAACGAGTGAGCACTTGGTGAGAAGCTTGAAATCGAACTGGCTGCATATTATACGGCTATGGATGATCACTATTTTGAACTCAGAAAGAAAGACATTAGACGAATGGCATTCCAGCTATCTTTGATCAACAATGTAAAGCATCCATTTGATTCGAGTAGCGGTATAGCTGGAAAAAAATGTCCCAGGTATTTTATGAAAAGGCGCTCTCACCGCACTCCACAAAATATCCGAAATTAGGGACCATTTTTGTAACCTAATCCAAATGTTCTTCAATGGTTTTCATTATGTCTTATGTGAATTTACTTTATAAGACTTTTTGACTAAAGGACTGTAAGCTAATATGAATAAAGAACGTTGTCACAGAATTTCGTGTCTATTGATGTACTATAGCATTTAGAATAACCAAAAATAAAAATGGTATCCGAAATATGGTGCCCTTACCCAACCTTTATATAAATCCTTCTATTTCAAGAAAGTCATTTATTTTTTATATTAATGACATACCTTAATGAAACCTTTAGATATGTTTACGAAAATAAAGGTAAGTAACTATTTTCCATATAAAGTTTAGTCCCAAGGTTAATTGGTGATGCCTGTTCCTGAAAATGTTAGCTATGTTTGAAGATTGCTGCAGTTAGAGGATAAAAAGTAGTATAATATATTTCATAATTTACAAGGTATGGAAAATATCAACGTTGTGTTGTTTGAGGAATAAATAGTTTAAAATTTGGCTCCTCAGATTCGTTTTCTGGTTTAAATATGAAATTGGTTTTTACATTTCAATTCTGAGATATGCAGTTTACGATGACAACAGAAAGTGTCACGTGGAACTATCCATTACAGTTAACTGTTTACCTTACTTCTGTTGAAAGTTTTCTAGATGATTGATATGATAGCGACAAGGACGTAGTAGAGGATAAATATATAATTCACAAATAAATGTAAAAATAAAGTGGGTAACATCTGGCGAACGGTGTAAAAACCGACCAACCCGACTGTCGGCCTCACCGCACATACGCAAAGCACAGGTGACGATCATCCAACCGATACTGGGAGGTAATGTGGTCAGCATCACGTAGCCTCAACCAGTTGGCCTTCTAGACCAGGGTTCGCTACCTGACGTGGCTCCTCAATTTCCTCCCGATGCTGAGTGTGCAGCGGTCGATACCCGGGACTTAAAATCCGCAACCCCCAAGGGTGGAATCGAAACCGGGTGTTTTCCGTGGCAGGGAAGCAAAACAAAATGCTCTAGCCCACTACGTCACGGCTCAGGACTGCAAATATATTTGTGGCGTATTTTGTTTGCTTCACACTACTTCAAAATTATATAATTCTGATTCGTTATAATTTATTAATCTAATAGTTGATTAATTATGAAACCCAGGAATTGAAGTACTTGAATGTAAGTCGCTATCTCATAATGGATTTATTTCCTTGTGATTTATCAAGAAAAATTCGAGTCAGTTGGGTAATTTAATGTCTTATCGGCAGTTGGTATAGTAGTTTTATTGGTTAGAGCAAACCTACGAAAAGCGGAACATCCATGGTTTAAATCACGGTTTAATCATTGCTTCCATATTTCCAATTCTGTTCAAGTTTGGGAATTTATATTGAAGATGTACAACACATGCATCTTCAAAAGCTTAGTAATAACTAAAATATTGAATGTTAGGCTATTTATTTTGTGACATCTATGTTAGGAGACTTTGACAATGGCATTTTGTTGTAATTGTTGTACAGCTCTATTTAACTTATATAATTAAATCCGGAGCTCTGATTGATGATACTGTTATTACACGCCAAGTTGTAGAATTTTTTTGGTTTTATTCTATTTACATTTCCCGACTCTGTAGATGTTAGAAAATAATTTTAACAAAGAAATATTCATAGAGATGGCAAATCACTCTAGGCAGAGATACCCGACCATTTGAATGCAAATGCATTCTCATAATTAAATTAGTGTACTCTAAAGGTTGTAACAGTTCTTTTTTGTTGTGTTTGAGGTATGAAAGGTTTATAAATTTATAAGGGCTGGTTATGTAAATGTATTTAATAATTTAAATATATAAAAATGTATGTAGTTGTGTGATTGGCCGAAGTAGTAGTTGTGTGATATGGTGACGTGCCAGTGGATCGGCCAATCACAAAATAAAGTGGAAGTAACTATAGTGACAAGAAAATCAATAATCTTGAAAAAAGTGTGATAATCTTCAGTCTTGTTTCACAACGATGAAAGATGTTGCAGGGAATATAATTGTAAAGGAAAGTTAATAACATTCAAAAAGTGTTATTCGATATTTATAATAGAAACGAGTGAATCATAGTTCATATTATACAATTAAATAAGATATTACGAAATCGGAGTCATATAAATTTTATTTCTGTCACCAAAAATTCACAACCACACCTGAGAAAAGATCTCATGACTCTTATTTAATCAAAACTCGACCTGGATCTTCCTATCTGCTGCGTGCTTCCTATATGCTGCGAGTGAAGAACAAATATATTCCCGTTACAAGGTAAAAAAACCTTTGAAGCGTATTGTGTGAAAAATCATAACGAAAATCATATTTTTGTTTAGTTCTTTCAGATATAAACGTTAAGTGAAAAATAGGAATTTCGATTTCTATGTTTTTATATTTTGAATGCTGTGTAAGTCATCATATAGTAAGAAATCAAAACAAATACCGTACGTTTGTAAAATCACTCTGTTTGTAGATTATGGTTGTAAATTGAAATTAAATTTTTCTACAAGATGTATCAGTAAACGTGTTTGCTAACTTTGTAACTTTTCCAAACTGATTTGTTACATTTTCGCTTTGATATTTAATTGCTTTGGTTCCATATTCGGTTGAATATGGAACAGTGAAGCGTGTCACTATTGCAGTGTTTAATTATTCAGTTTATTTTTATTATTTTTCTTTAAACAGAGATAGATGTTTTTATTTTCTTTAGTATAAAGTAGGCGGAGACAACATTATTTCTGCTCAAAATTTCAATTAGTGACTGTAACGAAAATACACGTTTTGAAAACTCTTGAATCCCAAACTCCATTGAAGTAGGCATATGTTGGGAACCAAATTACTGATGAAAGAATAAAATTTTATATTTAATTGCAGCATTCTCCAAGAAAACGAAATTAAAATTCCACTGGCTAAGCTATCTTTTCCTAGTTTCTTGATTTTATGTTTGTCACAACTTGGATTAAAAATCCTATATATTTTTCAAATCATACCTTGAATTTTATATGGATAGCCTGCGATGTTCCTTTCGTTCTATAACATTGAGGCGTAACAGAAGATAAATATAAGCTTACTGTAAATGAAATGAAGAGCTTATTAAAGTACATAATATTCATTAAATATTTTCGTAAGACAGTTTTCTGAATATTTCATTTTTCAAGTACACCAAGCTTAAAGGTTTGCGATTTCTCCTTTTACTCTTCATGGAAAAGGCTCCTCTGTTACCATATGTTGTAAGTACATAACTAAGGAACATATTGTTAATTTGAAATCATTTCAGACTAAATATACTGCAACGTAACTGAGTAGAAGAATCGCTTTTTATATGGATACTGTAATTTGTCATTTTGACATTTATGGCGCCATATCATTCTTCTTTTTTTTTCTTTCTTTCAGACAGGAAGATATTGTAGAAAGCATCCAGAAAAAATGTTTCTAAAAAACTTGTAGCTTTTCACCATGTTTTCGTAGACTTTTTGAGAAATGTAGGGTATTTCAAGAGACAAACAGAAAGCGAATGAAGTATAATAGATACAAACTAAACGAAGATCATATGTTGAACATTTGTGGCATATGCAACTGATTGCATCAAAAACATTGTGCAATTTGGCTAGAAGAAAGGCTTTAAATTTGTAAACCCACATTTAATTTTCCTTACAAAGCAGTGGTTCTAAAGAACTGATCATGAAAACTCCAGATTGTTATTTTGAAAGGAGTAGTACTGATATTGTTGACACAGTTCGACGTTCTAACTCTGTTGGTTGTATTTACAGACAAAATAAACCATTACAGTAAGTGGAAAATCCTCACATAAAATACTCATGTTGTTCATTTCTCCAAAATTTCATCGGTCAATAAAATGAGTATGTCGTTAAAACTCCAATAAAAATAAGAATAATCTTCAACTTTTGCACTCAGTTTTTCCCAATAGCAATAAACCTTCGAAATCTATGAATATATATGAGTAAATAAGCAAAGGGTGGGGGATAAATTAGAAAGGATTTCCTTGGTCCCTCATTATAGTGCAAGATTACGGTACTTGTGCCTTGTTTACACGCCAAACAAACGAGAAAGGAAATTAGTGGCAATCACAGGCATCAAAATACCAACAGAGGTCTACAGGCAATTTGAATACATTACCTTCAAATTTTTGTGGACAAGTGAACGTCCGGTATTGTTGCTATTGTGTGCTAAGGAACCATAATCAAAGTCAACGAGCGGTTCATCCTCGGGAGAACACAAAAAATGTGTACAGTTGTCGTAGTGACCTAGAAAGAGGTTTTCACAATGGATGTGTGGAAAAAATAGAAGTAACTGTCAAGAATACATAACATGCTAATGTGGAAAATAATGTGATGCATTTACTATCAAGTGTGTTACGTCCCACAACATAAGATGGCAGCAGAAAATAAATGCATGCATGTTTTATCTAACATCGGTGCATACGGAAGGAAAGTTTTCTAAAACAGCATGTAAATAACTGTTATTATAAGAGTGAATCAATTTGCATAGAATTAAACCAAGTATCCGAAGGTACTTAGCAAACAATGGTCCTCAACTTTTCGATAGTTTGAAAGGTTCAGAAAACTGTTTCATTGCTATTGCAATTGGAAAGTAGCATTCGTTGTAATTATAGATGTAACTAAAAATTGCGGAAATATTATCCGGAATAATATGGAAAACAAATCGTTAGATCTGTAAAATTTAGAGACTGCATAGTGCTCACATACAAATGCCTATAAATAAATGATCGACAAAACTGAGCAAAAACAAAATCCTTAAAACTAAAACAAGTCCTTAAACAGGTCTTGTTTGTCACATTGACATGAATTTCTATGCCTTTC